>WOGR01008261.1:0-11941 GCA_015342045.1 Leptinotarsa lineolata | reverse complement strand
AGGTCACCTGCGCAGGCAAACCGGAGCGTGTGTGCCAGTTCGCCTGTGCACTTTCGCCTGCAGCGACTGGCACACACGCTCCGGTTTGCCTGCGCAGATGACCTGTACAGGTTTACCTGTCATGTATACCGTTACGTGTGTGGCCGGCCTTACTCTGAATTTCTCTACCGAGAACTCAAACCATGTCTGTAATCACCTCGCCACGAGGTTACTCTGTAATTTTCTATTAGTGTTTTTGTTTACCGTTTGTTAATAAATATTATTATTGGTAAACGTTGTGTGTTAATTAATAATTCACCTATCACCAGTCCCGACAAATTCAATACCATAAAATTTTCTTATAATTTGTCGGACAATGCAAGGTTTTTTATTTTTTTTACTCAAAAATGACGTCTTTCAAAAATAAATTTCATTCAAGAAAAATCCATAGGCATATTATTTTTTTCTTCAAAAATATCCCACGCCACTGATGAAGTAGAAAATTATTTTTTTTATTGAGAAATATTAACTTCTATCAGCCTATTATTATTTTTTCATGTCGATTCACACCCTTGAATATTCACATATGTTCAAGGAGCACCCTGTATAAAACACTTGAAAATGACAAAACCTTTGTTGGAAACACAAATTATAAACCTAAAATATCACCTTACGCATCATCTACAATCTAAATGACACGGAATCATCGAACTGAATTTTGTAAATAGTTACAATTGAAATAGATTAGGAAGGTAAGTTAAAAAAAATTATTAAGGGCAACACTGGAGGAAAAGTTTAAAGCTATTTAAAATATTGTGAAACTGGGTCCCCTTTCCTTCAGAGATTCTTGGGATATCGTAGGGGGTTAAAATAATTCCTTCAAATTGTCTACTTGAAAATTATTTCTTGAAAAACAGACTTTAGAGGTGGATAGTTTTCAATTCAACTCTTTTCAATGAATATTGTTACTCTTTAAAATCGTATAGTGAATCTTTAATTCGAATAAAACATCAACACTTTGTCACTTTACGTTTTTAATTTGTGTCGAATGTAAACTCGCATGTTTCTTGATAAGACTATGAATGGTCTGTTGATTATTCCATTCGATGATAGACAGCATCCGGTGGTAATTCAATACGATCCGTACTATTATGTGGGTCGTACTTTACCACATGCGCGCATGAAACAATGAAGTGTAATTAATAATAATAAAGAATTTATTTAAATTGAAAGGGTATACTTCTGAGAGATTAATTTTTAGGTACAGAAAATGTGGAAATCTTCCAAAGAAAGGAAGGAAGCAATCAATTTCAAAAATTAACTCTATACAAAGCTGTGGAGATCATCCAAAGAAGTAACTTCCAGTCACAAACATTTAATTACACGAAAAAAAATACTTTCCAAATAAATACTTTTATATGAACGCTGAATTATACGAAAAACACTTTTCTCTATTCCGTTTGTATTCCAAACATTCGTAGTGGAATCGAATCAGATATCATTCACAGGATTCCTACACAATATAATCAATGAAAGAAGTAAAATTTCATTTACTTCCGATCTTTCGCCTTCAGTAGCAAATACGAATTGAGTGTTTTTTCTTATAATGTTAGCCCCTACATTATCCTATGTTCCGGTAAAAGTTATTCGAATTTTCGATGGTATCGAAAATCACAATAAAATATAGATTTATATTTCCTAGTAATGAAACTCAACTTGATACTATACCCGAAGTAAATTATTTGATAAAAAACCGGTCCTGATTTAGAATGGCATTGTTCTATTCTAAATCGGCGTTTCAGACCTTCAGAAATTCGATAAACAAAATTTAACTTCGGTTTATAATTTTGTTCAGGTAATTTGTTATTGATTATCTTTATGAACTTTTCACCAAGGTCGCGTCTTAAAATACAACGTAGAGATTATATGATATGATGAGGTCATTCGATTTGTGATGTTCATAAACTTTTTTGATAACACTTTAATGACTATTCCTACTTATTTTACACAACCCGACGCCTTGTAGATAAATTGCATACATATCATTCATCATTGGGTATTTTCTGAAAATGATATATATTATTATGTGGAGATAAAGTTACCGGATCTCGACAGCAACGACACACTTGTCCATTCAGTTGTTAATATTTCTTCTAGCTATAGGTATCCTATAAAGTTTCCATCTCACTTCATTTTTATCAGGTATCAAGTTTCATAGTGGGAAATAAAGTTGGTCAAAGAAATAGACATTGAATATAAATGAAACAGGACTGACAATTGTCATGGTATTTGAAATCGCATTGAAAAGGAAAATTTTATTAAAGGAAAATGACACAGTGCGGTCATCATGTCTAATGAATTACAGATCGATTTTTAATGAAACGTGCTAATGGGTTTTCGTTACATACTCATAGAAACGGGAATATATTGTGAATTAAATAAAGAATACAAGTGTTTATGTGTTTTGAAATTTCGGTAATAAATCCGTTCAATAAATAAAATCCAACTGAAACCCAGTGATCGATGTATTGTGTTGTAGAATTTAAAAACATCTGAAACATTTTAGTATTGTTTTTCAAGTATGAAGATTTCTCTAAAATCCATAAAATATAAAATTTACTATTCAATTCAAAAAATAGTTGAATTTTAATTTTTCTCAAAAAATATTCATTTATTCATCAATTTCTATTTTGTCCCCTTCAAAGTAGTCCCCCTCAAATAGGGATCCCAACCCTCTCGGATTGCCCGGGAGACTCCGGTAATTATAGTTAACTCCCGGAATGCACTAATTTCTCCGATTTTTCTAAAAATTAAATGTATCCGTCGCTGGCTCGTCGCTACTCATTCTCTTTGCGACCACAACACCGTGCGCCGCTCCGCTGTCGCTCTAAACCTGTTCGCTTGCCGTCGACGTTGTTGATTCGGCGGTGTCTGTCTCTGTCACACACGCCGGGTGCGCTTCGTGCGAGACAAAGATAGACACCGCCGACGCGTTACTTCCCTCCGCGGCTTGCCGAGTGTGTCGCGCGTTTGTCCACAGAATAATAAACAATCAGAATTGTAAGTGACCATTGGCGGGAAAGATTGCGCATCGTCGTGGCGCATCCTGATCTTGGTTTAAATTGAGATGTTGCCGGTTGCATTGAGCCAGTTGATTGTTAGCTCCGTCGTTGTGATATTGTGTTAATTTTACTTGAACTCAAGAGAGTATTTTACTTTAATATTTTGTTTAAAATGGAGAAGCGTGTTGTTAGTGGCGGATGTGTATGTGCCGCAAGGAATTGTTTCAATAATTATTACAAAAACAGATCTCAAAGTTTTTTTCGTTTTCCCTCAGATCCAAAAAGTCTTAGTTGTAAGCGATATGGTTTCAAATTATATAAAATTCGTTAATTCTTTCGGTATTGTCCTTGAAAAGCCCTTTTTCTATATTAATAATAAAAAAGTTGTATTCTGTTTTGATACCCCACATCTTCTCAAAGCTATAAGAAATAATTTGAGAAATCATCATTTCATATTCAACGACAGGAAAACTTCAATCTGGTTAAGAAGTATCCCTTTGAGGCGCCCCAAAGCTCACTGATAACCATATCAATCCTCCAAACTTCGAAAAAATGAAAGTGAAGTTGGCTGCTCAAACTTTCAGTGCAACTGTTTCCAGTGGTATGAATTTATATATTTCTTTGGGTTTTATTTCTGGGAAAGCAGCAGCCACTTCACGACAAACTAATTGATTTGCTTAATTGATCGAGAGAACGAAAGTAGCAAAAGCATACATGAGGGCATTCAAAGGTTTAAAATATAAAATAGATTTTTTTGGGGAATATTATGATTTTATTAGCACTCTTTGGTATAGAATGCTGGCAAATTACAATTAGAGGATATTAGAACTATGGGATATTTTGAAATCAAAGGGTTTCTCCTATTTTTATACCAGAAGAGTGAATCAGAAATACCTTGAAAACCTTTTTGGGAAAATTCGGCAACTAAATGAAAACTACCCCGAATCAATTTGTAAGGTCTTTCAAAAAATTAATCTGTTTGGATATTATGAATTGCGGGACAGAAAATTGTGGAGAAGACACAGATGAAATATTGTTGAGAATTGTTGACCTAAATCCTGAACAAGGACTTTATTCCATATTAAAAAAATCAATGAAGTTATATATACGGATTACCAACACTCAGATCTTTTACAAAACAACTTTGTGAGATACGTCTGTGGTTATTTGATCCAAAGGTGTTTAAAAGTCCATTCTTGTGGAATTTGTAAAAAGTATGCTAAGGTCCATCAAGATTTAGATGACTCCAGTTCATTTTGTTATTTCAGAGCATATCAAAATGGAAATTTAGACACTTTTGGAAATTTACAAATGCCCCATAATAGTTCTGTAAAGTATCTTTCCAACTTGGAATTTGTTTTTCAAGAATATTTTGAAACACTTTCTTCTTCTTATCGTCATATTCTTAAAAATATTGTATCTTTATTTGCAAAAGTTAATTTTGAACACCCTTGTGAACATTTTTTGTACACTTTTCTCACCAACCTGTTCGGTCGGTTGAGAATATTTTACTTCTCAAAATATGTTGATAGAAATTTCAAAAATATTAGTTCTAAATCTAGCAAGAGGAAGAAGACAAAATAATTATTTGACGACACTGGTGAGTATTTCATTTTGTCATTCACAAAGTGTTTGTGTTGAGTATTCTTTGATTTTATTTACTTAAATATTTTATTTAATATTATATACCCCTGAAATAATTTTTCATAATTATATTGTGTTTTACTTCATTTCCAATATTGAAGTCAAGATCCATTAATAAAATTTGTCTAGTTCTACTCCGGAAGTGTTTATATCTTTCATTTTTTCATGTACGCTCCCCTACAAAACAAAAATATTTCAAGATGTGAGTAAATAAAAATTTAAATATTTTCGGAATATATTCCCAAAAGTTCTTCCAGAATACCTGGTATGATATCAGTACTAAAAACGGTCCTGAACTTTTTTGTACGTATTGGGCAAAGCCGATCCTCACCTTTATACTAGAATGTCATTATCAAGGTCCCTGAAAACACCGAATAAAGATCATTGCGCTGCTTTGACCTTCCAATTCTGATTGTTTACTATTTTGTGCATCGACGTTCGATGAGTGTTGTATTCTGCCTCTCTCTGCAGCTTTCACTACAAGGCAACTAGTCGAAAACATAGACCAAGCACAATGTATTTGTGATTCAACACCAGACAGCGCTGTTTAAACCCGCCATATGCCTTATCAGTAATACTGTTTCGTCAGATATACTATGCTTATCTCCTGAACTATATCTTTATAAAAATCATGTGCTAGTACAGTTTGATTTGAAAAGATTTGAGATTGTTTGGGATTGAAGTAATATATACATTTCTTGGGATTCCAGCGATTATCCCTGACTTTCAGACTCAGAATTGTCAACATTTTCATATCTATTATTTCAATTCATGTAAACATGACATAATATTACAAGTGAATGGTCGTCAGTCCTTCTCCTGTGAATAGTTTTTTTTTTAATATCGATAGATGCTGAAGGTGTGCCATCTGCTGTTTTGATGTATAATGTTTTTCATCATTTTCAGTAACAATGCGATACATTATAATGTTTCTGAAATTAGCGACCAAGTTTCTTGGTTTTTCATCAATTGGCGTAATTATCACCTCATCGTTGATTGCCTACATGCTTATATGAAGATATTCGTTTTTGTTGGTGTAATCGAAGCTAATGAAATCGTCCATATGAAACCAGTAACTATATTAGCTTATGTCATGACAATAAAATGCTTCAATATTTTTTGCATAGTGCATATTCAAATCCATATCAGGAAATGTTGAGAGAGTTACTAGATCCGCATTCATCTCATGATACTTTATGATTTGAATAAATTGAATGACTAGAAAGTCATGAGCAAACGAAATTTTATTTTCTGTTTTGTTAGCCATGTTCCTCAGAGATGAATAGAAAAGCAAATACTATGGTATGAGTAGATGATAAGTCAAAAGCTAACACTTCGACATGCTTACCTGCAGAGAAGGATTTACAACAGCTAAGGAATCAGTAGGTGGTCCCATTTTACAACTTCCGGCTTGGTGATTTTCAGGAGCAGTCTGCCTCTTCATAGCACACTCCCAATAACGATCAGATCCGAAAGAAATATTTTCACAGCCCCTCACCGGGGTTCTGTCTAATTGAAAACCATATCTTCGCAAAGCTGAAATATTCAATGTTGCATGTTTTTCGTTGTGTGTAACGAATTGAAATAAAAAAAGACTCTCACCTTTAGTTTCCGCAAGTTTCAAACCAATCTTGATACCCTCAATCATGACTTTCACATCATCTGGATGGGTAAAATAGTTTCCATAAATAAGTGGATAACTCAATGGTTTGTTATCTCTTAACCGCAGGGAACCTGGAATATTTCAGAGGTTTATTGTTCTATTTTTCACTTATGAATTTTTTCAAGTTACTTCAAAAACGCTCTTGTACACGAACCTTTATGATTTCTATACGAATATAAAATTGATCTCCAATTGTGTAGGTATCGTTTATTGTATAACTTTGAGATTGATAAATTGAAATGAAGATGAAAATAAATTGATTTGGCCTTCAACAAAATGCAATTTATCGGTGAGGTTGACATCAGATTTTTTATTACTAGAGCTATGCAACACCGTATTATAGGTTCATAATAATGAACATTTCCTTGGCACTTATATAACGTTAAATGTATTAATTACTGTGTTACCGTTTGGAATTGAAATGTCTCTCATATTGAATGAAAAACATATATGGAGTCATACACAAAAACAAAAATGGTTTCAGAAACAATATTTTTACAAACCTCGGCTTTTTGGGTGCAACACGGTTGGTATTATTTGCACAGATCTTGTGTTATTATCGACTCTTTCCCCCACTTGTCCAGTTTTTGCACAGTTGGCTAAAAACCCTCCGAAAATATACTGAATATCTGGATGTTCGTCTTTGGGATCTTGATATTTTGTATTAACAAATCCGGTGACTTCAGAAATTCCTACAAGATATGAAATTATATTGATTATATCTGATAATACGGATTGAAATGATGAAAAAATGCGTATGTAGGTCCATAATATTGAGACTTGCAATATGAAGAAGATATTCTTTGAAAGATAATTTTTGTAGAGAAAATAATACTTCTTGTTCTTTCAATCAGAAAAATGAAAAAACTGACTCAATATGACTCAATAGGAAATGGAGTGTAATGAAGGGCAAATTGGATAGTTCACCTCGAAAAGTTACTGCATAATATAAACCACTGAAGAGAATCATTTAAATTGTATTGTAGTAAATTGTTTTCACGAATTTTACCCACAAATTAAATGAATGATTCAGGAGAAAAATTTTGAGACTCAGCTTTTTGAAACCGGCGAACGTTTCTGTTCTCAACATCCAAAACATTCACTTGTGAATAGCACCTCAGATGAAATCAGTTGAAGTTTCAAAAATTATTACTTTTTTGTTCTCAAAACAACAAAATCACTACTTGTGAAAAGCGCCCAAGATGAAAACAGGAATATTTTCTTTGACATATGTCAATAGATTAAAATGCCGTATAACAGAATCCATTGTCTACATGAATTCACGTACAGGATGTGCTCCGATACTTCAGTGTAGGTAAATACATATTTCAGTTTTCAATCTTTGGCCTTACAAGCCATGCGTACTATCTTAAAAGCAACGTGAATTATTGCAGGATTTAACCTACGGAGTTCGTTAAATGAAATCATCTTAAGTAACTGGTTTAAATACTGCTAGAATGAATGGAACATGGAAATCATGTTTGGATATACCAAAAAAAAGTTTTCAGTGTTTATAAAATTTTTCAAAACGGACATTTTGTAGGGTTGTGGATCTAACTTTGACGACCAAAACTTGCCAGATATAAGCAGTTGAACATTTGAACATTTCAAATATTTTTCCATTCGCAAAATGGCATATCATTTTATACTAATATGTTCTTCAGTTCCCTTTATGGATTGACGATGATACGGAAACAGTAATCGCTGTTTCGCAAAAATTTCCATGCTATCATGAAGATCAAGTTTTCCACTAGTTTCCGGGAAAATTTAAGTTTTTAATGTCCATAAACGAAGGGATGACGAGTTTTTGGAAAATAATCTCGGCTATTGATTGAGATGAGATATTCCCTTTTTAAAACGCTTATATGTATAAGCTTCACTTGTATGTTTGATTGTTTGTAATCGACTCCTTTGGACTCGATTTTGACTAACTCCAAACGGACAGATGTATTTTAAACTTTGTACACTTATCGAGAATCGGTAAAGTATACTTATGATAATTTCATAAGTTTACTTCACTAGTTTATGTTGCTATCAAAGCGTGTTCAATGGGTTTTTTAACTATTATTTATTTGAATGTATGTGTCTTCTGCTAGCTGTAAAAATATTTTTTTAGAAAAACAATATCTTGAGAATTCGCAAAGTCATGAGAAAAAACATGAGAGTGCAAAAATTGAAAAAACAATGTTCTGTTTCATTTGTAAAATTGAGGTTTCAGGAAAAAAAATTCACCAATATGAATTCCCACTGGGATTTGCCCAGAAGTTCAATTTGATCGATATATTTTGCTCGTTATTTGTGAACATTCGTGAAATCTCGCAAAAATATGTATTCACATAAACTTTTTTCTGTGAGTAGAGGGCACTACAGAACATATTTATGCAAAATTTCAGCCACGTAAATGCGATTTTCGCGAAATGAAAAATATTAAGAATTTCAACCGTTTTGAATTTTCAACTGATTATATCTGGACATGTTTTGATTGGATTCAAGATGTACGGATATATGGATTGCTTGAAAAGTTCTAAAAACTGTAGGATTTCAGTAGGACTATCTATCAAGCGGTTGAAACAGCTTTTTTTTATTGGGCCGGTTGCCGGTCGGTTCGATGTGGATGCCTTGGCACTCACTGGATCAGCCGCTGTGTGAGTCGGTGGTTTAATTTGCAGGCTGAACGATCGATTTTTACGTTCTATCGTCCAACCCGTGTTAGGAATCACACATTCAAAAGTAAAACCTCATTAGTCCTTTGCTCGCACAAGTTTCGACTTCTGAGGGTTGTCGTTTATAAGGGTGCGACAACTGATTAACGGAATAATGGAATAACATATTTTGAACATATTTTTGAACATATATATTACTAGTTGTTGCCCGCGGCTTCGCCCGCGTAGAATTTGATTTGTCACATTAAGTACTAATATTATAAATGCGTAAAGTTTGTGAGGATGGATGAATATAATTTACGTATTTACGTTTGTTTCTTTCTCGTGCCTAAATAGCTCAACGGATTCAAATGTTGGTTGATATATAGATAGACCATGATCTGGAATAACACATAGGGTAGGTTGCCACGGTAACGCGGATAAAACAGCGGGGAACAGCTAGTTTTGTATAAGTGGGTACCAATTGATTGACTGACACTCTTATATTAACGTACAGCCGAAGCTACTGAACATAGAATCTTGAAATATGCAGGTAGGCTCTTTGTATAGCGTAAATGAGCATCAAGAAAGAAAATCAGGAATTCACACCTCCAAGGATGAAAACTGAGGGTTTAAAAAGTTGTATTGAATTTCGTCAGTTGGAAACCTGGATTTTTGAGTTGATAAAAAATATTGTTGCTATTTGTTTGAAATGATGTGTCACGAAACTGCACAAAAAAATGAGTAGCTTCGAAAATCGAATTATATCACCTATAAAAAAAATTGCAAAACCAACCCCACCGTCAACGACGTCTGCCCTCACGCGTATGCCCTCACGCGTATGCCCTCACGCGTCTGCCCGCGTTCAGGTTGCGTTCTCGGCGATGGTGTTTCATTGTTCAGACCGCCCTTCTACCTCCGCACATCGCCCCCGGTCGTCTTCCAGTAGACGCGACGCGCAATGGCTTACTGAAAGAATGGTTTACGCGTAATGGCTCACTGAGTTGCGTCCAGTTGAGATCATCGTGATAACTTTCAAACGATTTTTCAAATTACTTAGTGTAAAAGACAAAGTTTATCTATATTAAATACCTGAAAAGACAATTTTATCAATTTTTATAAGAATTTGACAGATATTCTGAAATGTGCATTATAAGAAAGTATCCAATTCAATTTTTTTTATGGCTCAGAATTTTGCATTTAGTGGCTACCACATGAGATGTAGATATATGCTATTGCGGACTTTCAGTTAGAAGTATGTGTTTAAGATAAACAATAATATGGTACATTATCTTCATGTAACTCCAACGGTGAAGACAGCGCACGTCAAAATAGCTCTCAGGGAGCAAAAATTTTTCTGACTTACTTAATACTTATCGTTATATTATGACCAAAATCACACAAAACCTTTCGTAAATTGTAGCATACATGTTATACTGGTGTATAAGCTGTATTTATGTAAAGTTTCATCTAAATCCATTCAGTTGTTTAGGCGAGAAAGAGCAACAAACATACATACATCCATCCTCACAAACTTTCACATTCATATTAGTATAGATATCCAAACATGTTTTTCATATTTTCATTATCACAGAGTTCAAAATAGAAACTATTTCAACATGTTATTTGCAATGATTTTATCTACCGGACACCATATGGTAAATTCTGCTATCAATGATGGTGAAAATCTGTCCCTGTCTGGATAAGTTTCCTGGGTTATTATTAGCAATGTTAATTAACAAGGCACTTGTTACCTGTGGAAACGATTCATGGAGATTTTGTGAGTTTTTCATTTTTTTAAGAGATTCTCTGACGTCAAATTTTTTAAGTTTTTAGTTGGAGTGAAATAAAAATTGTCGCTAAGTACCTCACGTAAAAGAAAAAACTCACTCCGCAGATACTCTTTCAGCAAGAAAGAAGTTCATTTCGAATAGCTCCGTGAAAAAATAACTGTCAAATATGACATCTTGACATTTCAATCTTTTTATGTTTGACAAAGGAAATACATCTTCTATTTGATCTGAGGTGCTTTTTACGAGTGAGAAGTGGGGTTTTGAGAACGAGAAGGGATTACTTTTCGAAAAGAAGAGCAGTTTTTGAAAGTTCAATGACTAAATTTCTTTTTTCCAATCAATTTATTTGTGGGTAAAGTTATAGTGACTAACTGGACTCCAGTAATTTATGGTATGCAGGAACTTTTCATTTTGCCAGTTAGCACATTTTCTATTTATTCAGCTTTGTTTATTTTTCAAATTATGGAAGATGAAAAAGGGCAAGAAACATGAGAAAGATATTCTGAGTGAAAAATTAGTGACTTATTTTCATTATTTCCATAAACAATTCAAAAAAACTTTGAAATTATGAAGATGAAAAATACAGTTTTGAAACAGAAAAAAATGTTGCATGTGTACTGTTAAAAATAATTTTGGTTTTTGAAAATGAGGAGTGAAGTAATAACTTATATGTGTTCATATAATTGAGATTGATACGAGCTATAGACTTTGGGAAAACGCTCCATTACATCTCGCCCCGGAAAAGTGAAAAAAATCTTTATTCTTGTAAGGACGTAGGTAGTCATCAGTTTGAATATTTATACATGTGAGTAGTATATAAGTGAATTGTTTGAAGGTGACTGACAATGTTTTGTGGTGAATTTCATCAGTTCGGACTTTCATTGTCTACTATTGTATAAAATGATTTGAAATCCCTGAAATGATCAATACAAATTAATTTTCTTTTTTATTCAATTGTTCAATTCTTTACTTGTATTTTATTTCACTGTGAATTCATTTTAGGTTTTCCGCTTAATATATTTGCTATTTTCAGCTATTCTTTCAATTTTCAATTGTATTGGTTATTTCAGGGATTTCAAGTCATTTTATACAATATTAGACAATGTAAGTCCGAACTGATGAAATATATAAGTGGATACCTAATCAATTCAACAGTAA
>WOGR01008260.1:0-11941 GCA_015342045.1 Leptinotarsa lineolata | reverse complement strand
AGTAGATTGTTATTAAATGATAATTTCTCAATATTTCGAACGGAAATCGATTCTTAACCGTTAGAGTCATAGCTCTACGAAAGAAAAAAAAATCCAGACTCATGCCACGATGATGATAGCACAGTCTGCTATCGAAAGCGCTCGCAAGTAATTAAAATTAATTAAAGTTACTAATACTTTTTGTAAATAAGTATTGATAATTATATATGCAAATTTCAATTTTGCATGTTTTTGTTACACTGGATTGTTGTATACATATATTATTCAATATTATTATTTATAATTGATCATCAAACTCATCTGTAATATTTGACCCCTCTCATTCTACTTCCCATTCTTACTGAAGTATTCCATATTCATGAATGAGTCCCTCTGTCGTAAATTACTTCAGTTTTCCTTAATGAAAATCTCGTTTTGAGCTTAAAACATCAAATGCTCTGCTTCAAAACAGTCCATATTTTGTTCAGATATGATCGACCATACCATATATTTCGTGATGTCATACTAGCTTTTGACAAAAGCGCAGTTTTAATGTCCGGTGAATGTAATTTTTTTAATGAACGACGAAATTATTCCGTATTCATTTTGTAATGCTAATTATTTGAACGTACAAAAATCAGATATTGAAAATGCTGACCTGCTTCTGCTATTTTCCTAATGGGTTCAAGTACTATTTGGAAAATGTCCAGACCGTTTTTGATAGTTTCACGAGAAACTATGAAGCTTTTTCATAGCGGTTCTTCAGTATGCATTGGTGTGCATACTGTTATGCATGAAAAAAATCGAATCCACATATTAACGGGAAACTGTTCCTTATGACAAGATTACGAAACTGCATATAAGTTTTTTCAACCCAATATGATAATTTGATGCCGTTTCTGGTAAAATTGGCTTCAGTGGTGAATACAATTCCCATTCACTTCTCGGAAAAGAGTATGAAATCATGATTCATTTGTTGTCATCGTGCTCGAGCATGAAACATCTACAATGTGATAGAACTTTTTTCTTCGAATAATATTGGAATTGTTGTGGGGCATCAGAATGGCCAAATGTATTCGAAGTACCTACTTATTCATATTCCGCAAGATTTGCAGAATTCCAAAGAAAATTGCTGAAATAATTTTATAACTCTGAGTTAGTCATCAAATATTTCATTCTGTTAGTAGAGGACAATAACTATTTTTTCCAGCTGCAATACTCACTACAGATCATTCGTTCAGTTTTTATGTTCATGAAATAATTATTGAAAAATTATTCAGGTTTTTGACATTGGTTTCTGTTTTCACATGTGGAAATAAAACTAATCAGTATTTCAGTAACATATCGAGACATTATTTTACATATTTATCTGTTCATCTTCTGATCTTTGTTCTCACAATCTTTGTTATAAATGATAAAGAAGGCTTGATGGTCATTTCTTTGTCTTTCATGTTCGATAAGTTTCATTAAATGGATGAAATCATCTATACATTGGACGTTAGGTCACGAAAACACAGTATAACAGCGATTTTTTCCTTGCAACCGATAAAATGATGAAAAAATTGGAGGCTTGGCCACGAAAATAGAGTTTTACAGCGCTACAACGCTTCTTCCCAACTGCCATTGAACTGACAGCCATGAAATTAACATCTAGGTGTTATTATTCTTGAATCATGCCTGACTCTCTTGTTGCCTAGTTTTCATGAATGCCACTCGACTTGAAAATTTTCTCAAAAAAAATTCAAGCTGAAACTTATTTTCAAAACCACTCGTCCTACGAACTCACGGTTTCATCATGCTGTTTGCTCTCATGGTATTGCTTAATAACAGTTTCCGTTAAAAAACGGAAATTTATCGATGAAATTTTAAGAACTTTGTGTACTACTATTGATGAATAAAAGTGAAAAAATGGAAATTCAATGATTGTTTTTTCAGTTTCTACTGTGAAGTGAAATTTCGAAATTCTTTCACATTGTTATTAGTTACCTACTAGTTATTACCGTGGTTTCGGCTACGTAGAATTCGGTTTGCTATATTAGGTTTCATGTCAGACCATTTTAAACAAATAGTTGAATTTTTTTCAATAACCGAAAACTTCAGGTTTCCAGCTTCAAAACTAACGCAATTCAATACTTTCAATTTTTTATTTTTCCCCTGAGGGGATGGAAACTCCTGATTACCTTTCTTGATGCTCATTCACGCTATATAAAAAACCTATCGCATATTTGAAGATTTTAGGTTCAGTAGCTTCGGCGGTACGTCGATATAAGCGTGTCAGTCAATCAATAGATATCCAATTATAGAATATTGAATAGCATCAGCAGAAAACAACTGAAAGGAGGAAATACATTGGTAGTTCTACTCCTACTGATATTATAAATGCGTAAAGTTTGTGAGGATGGATGAAGGTAATGTGTGTATTTACGTTATTCACTTTTTACGTTTAAACAACTAAACATATTCAAATGTGAGTTGGTAGATAGATAGATCATGACCTGAAATAACACATAGGGTAGGTTCTCACGGTAACGCGGCTGAAACAGCAGGAAACAGCAGGAAACAGCTAGTATTGTATAAGTGAATACACCTTGAAATATACAGGTAGGTTTTCTGTATAGCGTAAATAGGCACCAAGAAATGGAATCAGGAATTTCCACCACCAAGGAAGAAAAACTGGGGTTCAAAGATTGTATTGAATTTCGTCGGTTTTGAAGTTGGAAACCTAGAGTTTTGGGTTGATAAAAACTATTGTAACTATTCGTTTAAAATGGTCTGTCACGAAACTTAATGTGACTAATCAAATTCTACGCGTGCGGAGCAGCGGGCAACAGCTATTCATTTATATTTTCACTTTTAAAATACAGTAAATGAAAAATATGCCAACTGCACTAAGTAAAGAATAGCTTCGAAAATCGAATTATGTTACCTATAAAAAAATTTCGCAAAACTATCACTAAATAACCATCAAAGACGTCTGCCCCCAAGCGTCTGCCCGCGTTTGGGTAGCGTTCTTAGCGATGATGCTTCAGTGCTCAGACCGCCCTTCTACCCCCACGCATCGCACCCCGCGCATCATTCCCTGCGCATCGTCTCCCGCGCATTGTTCCCCCGTTATAGCAGACGCGACGTGTAATGGCTCATTGCATTGCGTCGAGTTAATCTTATCGTGATAACGATTTATCCAAAACACTTACTGTAAAGACAAAGTTTATCTATATTAAATATTCAAAACGACTATTGTATCAATATTTATAAGAATTTGACAGATACTCTAAAATGTACATTGTAAAATAAGTATCCAATTCGATTTTATTTATGGCCCAGTATTTTGCATCTAGTGGCTACCACATAAGAGGTAGATGTATGCTATTGCGGACTTCTATACAGAACTATTTCAGATGAACAATCTTATGGTGCATTATCTTCATGTAACTCCAACGGTATAGGCAGCGCATGCCAAGATAGCTCTCAGGGAGCTAGATTTTTTCCGACTCATTTGATAGTTATCGTTATATTATCACCAAAATTACACAAAACTTTTGTAAATTGTAGTCTATATGTTATTTTGATGTATAAGCTGTATTTATGTAAAGTTTTATCTAAATCAGTTCAGTTGTTTAGGCGTGAAAGAGCTACAAACATACATACATTCATTTATCTATCCTCATAAACTTTTACATTATACTATTATAGATAGATAATAGTAAAATTTATTCGAATAGTGATGAGTACAAGATGCATTGCATAAAAGATTCATATAAATAGGTAGAAATCTAATATGGAAGCTGTCTGCGTTAATTATACTAATGTAAGACTATAATTAACTGAATAACAAGTGAATAGAAGATGATTTAATACAACTCAGCAATATCACTAAGCCACAGGTCATCTGTGTTGATTTGCTGAGTTGTTTTCACCTTGGAATTATAGTGGAATTTGAATGTGTATCATTATGTATTCCAAGGACTTTATCATATGAAAGTGATACCAGATTGAGCAAACATTTTTTGCGAATTTGCTGGATCCATAATATGGATTCCAATATAAAATCAAAGAATTTTAGAAGCACAAGCTAATAAAGCTGAAATATTTTTATTTGAAGATAGTTCATATAAAAGTCAGACTAACTTGAATGAAAAATCAAAAATACAGTCTTGGGAAAATTACCTTCCGAATAATAAAAAAACGTCTGCCTTTATATTGAAAAAAAATTGAGAATCGAGAAAAAAAATCGTCTTTTTTACATTTTTTTGAAAAAATACAACTTCATGAGTGAAGAAGTGATATATTACCATATATATTCTACATTGCTACATCCATTTCCTCAGACACTTTGAAATAATATTCATCACAGACATCACAACACCACACATAAAATTTCAAATTCTGTTACTTCTGAGAGCTCTCAGCACTAATATATTTGCGAGGATGTGTATGAAATCCATTCATCAAATTCTGTTTCTGATTCTCAGACACTTTGAACAGTAATGATTTGTAACAAAAGTAACACAGCACTACTGCACTCTGTTCAACACGAATAATCTAGGACAATATTAAACAACGGAAAATGGAGTTTGGATTCGACTAATGCAATTAAGGATTTGAAAGGGACTCTCTACGAGAGGTAAAGCTGACCAAACAGTAGACAGCCAAGAATATTTTTTCAAAAAAGTATTTGAGATATGATGTCCTTATAATACATGAATATTTCAATATTCCCTCAACTGCTTATGAAAAGTCGAAGACAAATGTTCAGTAGTCAAAGAGAGACCAACATTTATTTTTTTATATTGATTTTGGATTGAATGAATCTGTCAGACTTGAGGAGGTCTGCAACATATACATCCTTGCCAATACATTTCTGGTTATCCCTGTCTGATATCGAGAATTTTCCAATTTTCCGAAGTAGTGAATGAGAATGTGAAAACTTCAGTTATTTCAAATTCGAATAGTTCACCAATCTTTTCGTGATTATTACATAATTATCAGGATATGACATATAACGGTTTAAAAAATTTGAAAACGGGGTTGGCAGAATAAATGAAATAGATTTACATGAAAAATATTGTATCACATTCAAATTAAAAATTAAATACCAGTTGCTAATTCCAAATTGAATTTCCATACGAAACATTTCAAGCAACTAGTAGTTTCATCAACCAATGAAATTAAATATAATACTTCATTATTATTCATTGAAGACATTTTATTATGGAGACAATTTCATTATAAAACAACTCAATTTTCAACTTGAGCACTCAACATGTTTTGTTGATATCAGTTCTAATCCAAACCAGTTTATAATAGATTTGAAATACAAATTTCACACTCGAATAATAGCTTTTCATACACCCATTAAAAATAGTGATTTATTTTTTTTTGTTGAATTTCGAAAAAATACAGAATTCTTTTGAATTTCGTTGCAACAAATCTGAATCCGACGGTTAGCAAAAATTATATATTTTGAAAATACACTTCAATTTGGAAAATTATGCCAAAATGATTTGTTTGTGTATACTAGAATATGAATTGAATAACTTTTTACATATCACCAAATGATTAGGTATAACATGACACCATATAGTATCTATACTATTATTCTAAAATAGTAGGCACTATATTCTCAAAAATGACTAACGATTTTGCCTTAATCTGTCTCTTGCAGTGGTGTATGGAAATTATGCTTAACAGATGAGGAAAAATGATAATAAATTATATAGAATCACAACCTTGACAGCAGTGTTTTCGTTTTAATGCAATATAATTTCTGTGAATTTAGTGCCTACTATTATGGAATTGTACTATAGTTATTTCAATCACTTTGCAGTACTCATAAAGCCATAGATCTGTACTCAAAATGTGAATAGGAAAACAAATAATAAAAAAATAATAGCAGAATGCCAATGACATCGTAGTCGATGTCTTGAAGCTACCAAAAAAACTATGTATGCATAGAATTTATGTTTTTCCTGTAGTCTGATTTCACCAGAGACGTGGATCGTTGAATTAAAAATAAATTGAGGAAATGTTTACCTGGTTGAGGCTCATGTAAGTTCCAGGGCACGTAGGTTTCCACAGCATTCAACCCAGCAGCTCTAATTTTTTTCAATCTATCCCTCCAGTATTCGCTGGGAACTCTAAAATAATGCATAGAACCACTATATATGGAAATATTCTTATTATTCAACGTGAAATACGGCTGAGCCACTGACAAACCCTGACTGATACCACCCGAAGTGTAATGTTCGTACAGAGTTGGTAAATTTTCCATTTTTATAACTAGAGTTGATCATTCAACAATTTATTGTGATGAATGTCCGACGACTTGTGAACGCGAGAATGAAATAACGGTCTACTTATATTGTGTACAGTATTTGATTCGTTATTCAAAACCTGTTCATACTACACAATCTCCTATCTTCTACTGAACTGATTTCAGCCTCGTATGTTATTAGGTTTAATTGGGGATACTGTATTTCTGTTGTGTGAAATCATTGAAACTGAATTATATGCATTGTTCTGAAGATGTGATGGGGCCTTTGATAGTAAGATAGTAAAATTTCGATTCGTGAATTCAAATACTGCCAGAATAATTATTATTGAATAACTGTCCTCACTGAATTAGATACAAGAGGCAGGCCCGGCATCATTTTGAATTAGCCCAATACATTCATCACTATATGGTAACTTGGAGTCGTATGGATAAAAGTGTACTTTATGAATGCCTACATTTTTTTCTGTGATAGTGTTGCATTAGCTAATCCATGGAAAATGTTTTCGTTTTAACATGAAAGATGTGCTAATGAAGATAATGGTGCTGGAAGTTTTGCCCTTCTTAAAATTTCCATCCAAAACAGTCGAAAGTATTGCAGGACATCCGGTAAGTGTCTGGAATGTTCAGACATACCGGAAAAATGCCGGAGCGTTCCATATCATAGTGAAACGATTAAGGGGGTTATTTGGTGGGGTTACCTTGTATCCCATCCGTGACGAATGTTTCTTACTTTACTTGGGAGGCGTGCTTTTGAAAAATTGAGAGAATTTCAAAATATTCTAAAGTATTCGAAGGAATTCTACATCATTCCAGAATATCCCGGAATATTTTGGATTGCAACGCCTCAGATTATTTTGGAACGATCAAAAGAGGTGTATGTTGTAAAGACTTATCTCTGAAGAAGGTTTCCGTTTTCACATGAAAGTATTGCTTTTGAAGATGTAGGGGCTCACAATTCCTGGAATGTTTGAAAATAATCTAAAACGTACAGAAACATCATGGAACATTCAAGATAATTGCGGAACGATCGACAGAGTTATATGATGAGGTAGTTCTCTATCCCCCATTGAGCAATGGGGTTTGCGATTTACCTAAAGAATGTGCTTTTGAAGATATGAGGACCTGATGGACGTTCGACAAACTTTGATCACACTTCAGAATGTTCGACAGTATTCGATTGCATTACACAATATTTCGAAAAGTACTGGAACATTTATGAACGTTGAGGAATGTTTGTGAATACCCCGAAACGTTTGTGAACATACTGGAATATTCCAGGCGATCGTGAAACTTTCTAGAACAGTTTTGAAAAACGTGGAATATTCTGGAACATTGTAGACCATTCGACGCCTACCTGGATAGGTACAGTTCATAAATCAAGATCCTCCTCAATATGTGAAGTTTATCGTTTTTACCCAACTACCATACATTCTCATATCAACTTCCTGAGTGAAAAAAGAGTGAATATCCCAGCTAATATCTGATATGAGTAAAATTTCAAAATCTCCATTGAAGATATGATTTTCTTGTAAAAGATGATTTGAATATGTTAAACTTGTTTTCTCATTTACATAGCTCATATGATGTTTTTGGATGCGATTTCTAAATGATCTGCCAGTTTAACCAATATATACCTCAGAACAAGTTCCACAATTTGATTCATATACTCCTGATTTTTTCTAATTTGGATGTTTTATCTTCATTATTTTTAACTAACTCTCCCAATGTATTACCTGTTCTATATACAATTTCACTATCTTGTTTATTCGAAAATGAAACCACTCTCTCTACTGTTCAAGAGATGATTGATAATTTTGACTATTTGACTTATCAGTAGGAAAAACCTCATAAATTGCTTTCGTTCAAATTGTTTTGGGTAGTATTTTGTTTATTGATTCAGTTTCAAATCCGTTGTTTACTGCAATTTGCTTGATGACATTGAGTTCATTATTAAAATTATCTATTAGAAGAGGAACATTGACTAATCTGCGAATCATGCTATTATAAGATGCTATTTTGTGTGTGAATATTATTTTCTGTATGGGAAGGTTAGTGATCTAGTGAAAAATCATGTTCGTTATTCATTCTACTAATTGTCAAATCCAAGAAATTGATGGAGTTAAAATTGTCTGCTTCTAATTCAATAGTGAATTTGATATTTCCATGAATTTTGTTAATATCTCTATGGAAAATATTCAATTGCCAGTTAGTGCCTGTGAAACATACCAGAACGTTATCCACATATCTATGTCAATACAAGAATTACTTAAACGAAGGATGCTTAAAAATCGACTTTTCTGGGTTATCCATGGAAATTTACGCAAGTAAGGGACTTAACGGATTTCCATAATCGAACCTTCTGGAGAGAAATGAATGTTTATTGTTGATTTGAAAATGATTTTGTTTGGGACATAACGACAAAAGGTCAATGATTTCTTCAAAAATATCGGTCACGATTTTCAAGTTCCGAAATGGATTTTTTGTACAACTGTCAAAAAAACTTGACATTTCTGCATCTCTATTGATGTGTAAATGTTTATTTTTTCCAGTGCCAAAACACAAAATTAACATGAAATATTACTTTTTGAAGGATTTATTTTTAACAGAATCAATTATCAATCAATTATTCATCATGAAATAATTTCATTTATTAGATTGATAATTAAAAGTTTGGACAATTATTTCCAACATAAATTCTCAAAGGTGTTCCATGTTTCTGCTGATCAGAAACATTAGATATTTCTTGAAGAGTTTATCAGATATTTTAATTTGTTTGGAAGATGGATAATTCAACATTTTGTTAGAAGTCTCAATTTTGTTATTCAAACTGCATTGGCCAGATGAGTTACAGAGCTTCTCCTTGAATATTGACCTTTGTAGCTCTCATACATGTCTCTTCAAAGCCATTTTGAATCAAGCTGGGAATTTCTCTGATTTTATCCCCACATGTTGCGCAATAGGTCTTGCGCAATAGGTCTACGTATCAGATATTTTAACAATCAATATTGATCCAGCATATTCAAAGGCATCAATAGGTATATGTAATGATCCTTCACGGCGACAAGAACCGCTGATACCCAAAATTAGGACAACCTACAAATGAAAAATATTGAAAGTACCACAAATCTTAAAAAATTATGATTATCTATGTACCTCACAAAGTAGGTGCATTTTGTTATCAGCATCTTGAATAAATTTATTAAAATCATCCCTTGATGAAACTTTCGATTTTCTTCCTCAGAATCCGACGCTTTTGTTCTTAATGAGCGGAACCAATTTTTAAAACTTATATATCAATATTTTCCTTAACATTCAATGTACTTTTCAACATTGAATAGACAATCCATTACGTAGGAGATTTTATAATTTTCGATTCTTCTTCAAAATAGCACATTTTCAGAAACCTTTGTTACATGTTTCTTGTCGCATCATTCACGAAATTGGTCATATGGATTTGGTCGGCAACATATTAGATAATATTGCATTTGCTTTCTCAGATACACCTAATGGGGTATCACTACCACTATTATAACCAACATCCATTTTTCCAAAAATAACTTGAAATTGAAGCAACTACGAGCAAACACAGTCACACAGTCAAACACGCGACGTGCCAACAAACTGTTTCTATAGTAACGACAGAGAAAGACCACTGGATGCTGTGAAATTGTATTAGAAGTATTGATAACATTGAGGAAAAAATGTATGGAAAAGATTTTGTTCAGACAGCAAAAAATAGTTGAATATGATTTTACTGAAAACATTGAGTAATATTTTCAAGATAACAGTCGCTCAGAAGCGATAACTTATCGTAACAAAAAACCACGTCATAATATATTGGAAGTATTTATTCTCAATATATTTCAAACGATGTTGTTAATTCACATTCGTAGTTGTACAAAAAATGTTGTTTGTATTTCGTATATGAAATTCGTGTTTTCATGGAACATTCAAAAAACTCTTTGGTCTCGGCCAAAAATCAACACTCATTTTATGCACTCAATACAAAAATACCTATTTCTGAAATGATTTTTCGAATATGAATGTGCAAAAATGATACTGAAGTGAAAAATTTTTATTCGAACAAAGAAGAGTTGAAATCACAACTTTAATTCAGAACCAGAAAACTGTACAAACCTCAACAACTTTTGATGCTTTATGAAGCTCAGATCAGACCTTCTTTGGAGTATTGTTTTCATGTATGGAGCTCCGCATACCCTGAAGCTGCTGGATTCCATAAAGAATTTCCATTATTTAGAGATCAGGTTACGGACGAAGTTCTCAACGGTTATTTTTCGTGTACAAATTAACGGAAAAAGCTTGATAAAAATCCTTGTTATTCCATTCAGTTGTCTCCTCACCAGCCAACTAACAATTCACATCCACCATAGGTATAGACCCTCTGCAATCTTAATGGTCTGCCTCTGTTTATCATATACAGCACAACTGTGTACCACCATAGTTACCATAACTATGTAAACATTCACACTAAGCCACCGCCACATTATCAACTGCCACAGTCTGACACATGTAGTGCGGCTTACGACGTTTCTCAGGCCCCCGCCACCTCGCCAACTGCCCATCGCGCCCTGACAATCTTGGCAACTTCCAAGATCGATTCGAACCACACACGGATTTGCAGTTACGACTATAGCTTGACGCAAGTAGTGCGACCAAATGTCCCTCTCAGGCCCTCGCCACTTCTCCTACTGCTCATCGTACCCTGGCCAAACCCCACAGGTTTGCCGTTACGACCTACAGCCTGAAGCAAGTGCAGCGACCTCAAAACTACCATTAGTGCTCGGCCTCTCCCCTGGTGGCTTCTGACTCTGTCTCAGAGTCGTTTTCATTACTTTCTTGATCAGAGACATCCAACTCAACAGGAATATGGCACTCGGGCATCTTTCTCAAGTTTTCATGACTATATTTTAATGTTCTATTACTTAATGCTTTTAGATTATACCGATCGCCGTTAAGAACCTCAGTCACTATAAACGGACCTCGAAACTTCGGGTCTAACTTTGTCTGATTTCTTTTCTCATTTTTAATCGATAGAAAATCTCCAACATTAAATCGGACTACTTTAGCTTTATTTTTATCAAATCTAGTGTTATCATACTCAGCATAATGTTCAATACTAACAATCGCATTCTGCCGTACGTCGGAGATATCAATTTCTTTATCATCCTGATCAGTCATTATTCCAAAAGTCCTGGCTACTTCACCAATCAGTAATTCTAATGGACTAGCTTTAGTGACTCGATTAGTAGTGCAATTAATTGCTAGTTGAATTTCATCTATTGCGGCTTGCCAAGAGTTTCCACTTGTTTCGGCTGCCGTGAACATACTTTTAAGGGTGCTCTTGACTCTTACCTGACCATTTGCTCGACTAGAACCCGTAGCTATTAAATATAATTTTGATCATTGTGAGTTACAATATTCTTGAAATTTTTTACTCGTAAAACATCTACCCTGATCCGCTATCATACGCGTAGGTGGACCAAACAAAGATATAGTATATTTTAAGGCTCTAATACTATGGAGGGTGTCAATTTTGCGAGTATGATATAATAAAACAAACTTTATAAATACGTCTATCATAACAATAACATATTCTTTTGAATCATTCTTCCCACTTAATTTACCTGTAATATCTAAATGAATCGTATGCCAGGGAATGTTAGTCTT
>WOGR01008259.1:0-11941 GCA_015342045.1 Leptinotarsa lineolata | reverse complement strand
TATTTTCATTTTCTACAATACGAACAATATTATTTCCGATTGATAATGTTGAACAGTCTGCCTGTTGTATTATTTCCGAAAAAACTAATTTCATATTCAATTTTTGAATTTCTGACATTTCCCTCGCTCTGTCACGAGATTTTCGCTTAGAGAACTGCACTTCTTTCTTTAAACAGGGTGATCAAAATTTGTCCCTTTCAATCATTTTGCCGAAAGTTCAAAATATCTCCTATATATTGTTTTCTCTGATTCTCTCTGAGGAAGAGGGAGAGAGTAACGAGGTTTTTATTCAAAACCGCATAAATTCAGTATGAAAATGGAACATCACAAACTACTAAATATCATAAAGTCGAATAAAATGGGAAATCTTTCGACTCAACAGATCAATACTAATGAAGAATTGCTGAAAAACTCAACCCACGAAAATATTCTCAAAAATATTAAACATTTTCTGTCACCCGAATACAACTTCAGATTGTTTTCAACACAAAAAGTATTTCAATTCCAAAATTATTTGTCAGAAATGAAATATATAATGAATGATTTTGAAGAAAATGAGAACAATATTTATAGAGCCAAAATAAAGAACAAACTCTCTGATTCTTTCCAGAAACAAAATTCTAATGGATATAATCTGAATCAACTACATAAAATATTTTTCTTTCAAAAATCACCTCAATCAGGTCATTTGTTGATGCCCCAAATAGTATTATTTCAGAACTGATAACTAAAATTTTTACTAGACCATATAACTTGGAGAATGAAAATAATATCAAATATTTGTTTGAATTTAGAACATTTTCAAGAACAATTAGCTTCAATGAAATCTACACCTACAGGATATTGGTGGATGTGATTTCTCTTTTCAGTAACATACCATAGAACTTGCTGTAAAGATATTGAAGAGGTGGAATGATATAAAAAAATTAAAATTTCACCAATTCTGGCAAAGAACATCATTGAAAATCTTTTTGAAGAAGTACTTCTCCAACTTAGTTTCAAAGTACCGTTGATTTGAGCACGTATACGTTGTCCAGAAAACTCAGTTATGAAGATTACCTATGCCTGCTATTATTACCTCAAACAAACCTGTCAAGTTAATGGTGACCAATTACAGGGTTTTACGGCAGGTATAACATTTCATATGTAAGGTAAATAATACATTTATTGTATTACGGCAGGTATAACATCTCATATGAAAGGTAAATTACGCATTTATTTCTTTATACCTGATTTTCGATACCTGCATAAATGAATAAATATAGATGTCTCTGAAAAGTTTAATTATTATTCGGTTAACCAGAGAGGTACTACCAGCAAAGTGAAGAGTTCTGTAAATCAACATGGAGGAAATGAAATCAGAAAAAGTGTCAAAAATCAACTATGTGGAGGAGCTGAAAATGATATTGAATGACGCAGAAAAAAAATACAAGACCACAAATGAACCTGTAGACAAATATGAGTACCTACAGATTCACGAAGTGTCAAAAGCAGTGATGGTTTCAAATTTAAGGAAGAGAAATTATCAACATGCTCTGTCAATTTCTTGTAGAATCTTTGAGAGAAGACTACGTAACATGATATCAATTAATACAAAACGTTTCATGGTGATGAAAGTGACCAGAGATGACAAATATCATAACAAACATGAAGGGACAAAAGCTGCCATCAAAATGTTGCTGAAAATATATAACAGAATGATTGGAGCATTGAGGACAAAAAATTGTAAAACAGCTTAATTAATTTTGAATGAATAATAATTATTGTATGAAATATGGTCTACTTTATTCAGAATGTATTCGAAAAGCAAACTTTTACTATGTATTTTCCAATCACGAATTCATGGAGAACTCTGGCTGGCTAAGTAGGTATACTAACTCCATACGGCATCATTTACTTCCGGTTTAGTCGGATGATGAGGCTCGATAGTCGGTGAGGAGAGTAACCCTTGTGTGTGGAGAGGGTTGATGAAGATAGTGTCTTTGTGTGTAGGTAGGTGCGATGGTGAGAGGTGGCGCGGGAAAAGTTTGACAAATGACAAAGGCGTGGCGGGAAAAGTATGACAAGTAACAGGGGCTCACAGCGTGGGGCGCTCGATGACGGATGTTTGATTGGGGTGCAGGTCGTGATTTTTGGTATGGGCCCTTGATTTGTGTACAGGTCCTTGATGATATAATAATAATAATAATAGTGATGCTTATTTATCAGAAAATTACAATATTGAATACATAATGTTGATATTAGTAGTGCTTGAGAGCTGAATAAATAAACTATGGCATCACTGAAGAAACAATCACAAAATTGCTCCTTGTGCGTGATAGATCCTCTGGAAAAGATTAAATAAATGACAACAAAACATTCATGGAGCACATAATACGATATTTGAAATTTCTCAATGATTGGTTATCAGTTTCTTGCAAGATATTACATGGAACCGTCACATCCAGATCAAGTAAATAACACGATTGGTTTGAAATCTCAGTGAACATAATATATCACATTACAAATCATCTAAATATCACCAATAGATGGTTAACAGTTTCATGCAAGGTATCACATGAGATGAATATTGAAGCCGGTAGAAAGTCACATCTAGAGTCTCATTAGAGATATATATCATTGTCTTCTGGATAGAACAATTTGTTGAAACTGATAAATCATAACAGGTATGAATTTTTGCAGTTTTTACAGTAAAATTATTTTTTATATAATTATTTTATATATGTATATATAAAATAATTGGAAAGATATGAATAGAGTAATTATATAAGTACTTAATTCAAATATACCTTGTAGAAAGAGTTTAAATTATTTCAAATGAATTTTCATGATCGGAAGAATCATCCGTATATAGACCACAGAAGAAAAATACTTTATGCCTATAAAGCTACGCTGTGTAAACAATAGATCGCTATCTAACATCGCCCTTCTTAGTTCCTACGTGAAATAAATCCTGAATGATATCACAATACCGTTCTCCTTAAGCCACATTGCCAAACTTTGTTTGCAGCAAATGCGATTTTATGTAAGAAGTGTTTGGCCTTCTAGTACTCCATCTCTCTGTCCTACTCACAAACATTAATTGACGAATCGGTCAGTACGTCTTCTCGCGATCGTTTGAAGGAAATAAGGTCCGCCCCTATTTGTCTCGATAAATTTGGAGGTTATGTCCGAATTGAATCTCGCCCGGTGTTCTTAGCATTTTTAATTAATTATAGAGATTATTTTTTTTCTTTATTGATGTGGACAACCCTAATTTTATCCATTTTTTTCTGACTTTATCATTATTTTTCGATTTGATTTTAGTTGTATTTTTGTTCACATGATATTTTCGTCTATTGATGAAGAATTCACATTTTGAGTGGACATCACTTTGTTCATAGATGTTGGTACATGTTTCAATTTGTAGCGCTGATTTCAACCTTGTGTAATTAATGTACACTCTTTAATTTTTGGGTGTTTCGTTGCCAACTTCCTCACCCATATCAATTTATGAAGCAATTGGTCAGTGGTTGCTTATTTTGTCTCAAAAGATATGTAGGTATTCAAGATAAAATTTGAAAATTTGTGGGAATTATACACTTGACATGAAGTAGATCAAACCAAAAATAGTTTTCATATCAGACTCCACGCAAACTTTAAGAGATGATGGCTCTGTGGTAGGGGGTGACCTTTTCATAATGCTTCTCCAATGTGAATCACCAAATAATCTATCATCGAAAATGAGTTCTAACTTTCATAATTTCCAAGTTTTTGGTATTTCAACACCTAAAACTGGCAAGTGACTCGATGACTGTAGATGAAATCACTTTCACCCAATATTCCATTTTTATATCCACCATTATTGAATGTAACAAATACTTCACTCACATCATAAGGTTGATAAATGAACAGAATATTTTCAAAGACAGAAGTGAGAATTATATCATCAACATGTTTGACTGATTACTGAACGAATTGAAATTTTCATCTTACTCTATACATTTTATTTTTCATAGTGGATTGTCGTGACACTTGAAACAAAAGCATTTCGATCATTGTTGTTTGATACAAAGTTTGAAAAAAAATTGAGTTTTTGATAAAAATTATGAAAATAATGGTGGAACCAAAAACAGAAAATTTGTGGGTTTCAAAACAGAAAGTTGTTTCCTGTGATGAGAAAATGTTAACGGAAATGTGGTTTGAGATATGAATTGGGGTTTTTTGCAGCGAAAGTTTCTTCCTGTGTCATTCCGATAGTGGGTTTACGCAAACGTGATAACCGAAAAGTTTTCGCACCTAAATTCTTATTATGAGTTTTACAAATTCAATTAGTTGAATCATTGTCACAGAGTTCATCAGCGAAGATCGTTGCTACAGCGCTTCTTAAATACCAACTGACATAATATTTTTTTTGAACATTTTTACCACAAAAACTGAAAAGTTAGTGGATTTTTTTATGATTCAAGGACTTGTGTCCAAATATTTTTCATTTTACAGATGGAATTCAATGAAAAAAATGATACATTCCTTGCATAATTGAGGGAAACCACTAAGTTGTCAGATTTGCCGAAGAACCAAGCAGAAATGATTTACAATATCCAAATTATATAGATAAAATATGGGAAACTCCATTGGTTGACCTAGAGAAGAAAAGCGTCTTCCTACCTGAAAGATGCATGCGAGTGATTCAGAAAAAATTGAACACCTTCATTTCCCAAAAATATGGGCTGGTTTCTCAAGGACATAGTGGAATGAAAAATCTTTTCAAAATAGTTGAATTGTAAGGTTAGTAATTGTTTCAAAATCAAGTGATATTTGTGATCAATACATTATTTAAAAGGCTTATTCTGAAATTTTTAAATCCTCCACAATTTCACAACGTGAACATTCGATCAAGTAAGCCAGTAAACATATTAGATTGATCAATAGGGCTATTTTGAATTCAGATGTGACTCATGGTATTTTTGTGGAATTGCAAACAGATTTATCTCACTAGTAAATGGGCTGCAACAGTTGTGAGCCATTCCTTATAGAGATTTATATGGGAAACGGCTAAGGTTCATTCTGCAATTTCAAGGTCCTTTCAAGGTCACACGTATGACAGAGAATTGAGCAGCGTTATTGTGGTTTGGAAGATAATGATTCGAGTGCGTTTGGAATGAAAACAATAATATACAAGGTGTGTGAGTGTGTGTATGTGGCAGTAAAGAAAAAAAGACATGGCTGCCAGCATTGAAGAAAAAAACATGGCGGCGGACATTAAGCGGAGTATACAGGGGTGCGTCAAAAATACATAATTTAAGAAAAAAACAACGTAGCAGTTTAACGCGACTGTAATATTTCAACGTGCGATCCCTCGATATGTGTACAGGGTCTCTCAAAGTACATCATTTTGAAAAAACATGGCGACAATGCAACAGGCATTGTCGCCAACAGGGTATGTCGAAATACATCATTGAAGAAACATGACAGTTTACCGAGGCTCTATCGTTTTAGCATGTGATTTTTTGATGTATACAGGGTGTCTCATTTGAAAAAGAAATATGTTAGGGGGTCTAACGTTTCAATGTGCGATCCCAATGAAAAACGTTTGAAAATGGGACAATAAGGGTATTCCAAAATGACATTTCAAAATACGTTGAAGGAAAAAACATGGTGGTTAGGCGAAAAAGCACGGCCACCATTGGGATATACGGGGTGTGTGCAGCGGTGAAGACGAAAACATGGCGGTTAAGCGAAAAAACATGGCGACAGGCATCGAGTACAGCGTTGAAGAAAAAACACATGACGGATAAACGAAAAAAAACATGGCGGCGGCCATTAAGTGGAGTACACAGCGTGTGCAGTGTTGAAAAAAAACATGACTACCATGGGAATATACAGAGTTTTGTGTGTGTAGCGTCAGAAAAAAACATAGCTGCTTGCGTTGAAGAAAAGAACATGGCTACCATCGAGGTGTACAGGGTGTGTGCAGCGTTAAAGAAAAAAACGTGGCTGCCAACGTTGAAGACAAAAACATGACGGCTGACATCAAGCGGAATATACAGAGTGCGTCAAAATGCATCATTCAAGAAGAAACAGGACGTCAGTGCATACAAGGTGTGACAAAATATATTATTTCAGAAAAAACTCAATAGTTCAACAGGGCCCTAACGTATGTGCGATCCATCATTGTCTACAGGGTACGTACAGCAATAACAAAAAACGGACGTCACGGTGTACAAGGTGCGACAAAAATACATCATCAAAGAGAAAACATGACAATTTAACGGGGACCTAACGTTTCACTGTGCAATCCCTCAGTGTCTACAGGGTATCTCAATTTATATCATTTGAGGAAAAATATGACGTCAGTGTGTACAAGGTGTGGCAAAAATACATCATTTGAGAAAAAACCTGACGTCAATGTAAACAAGGTATGATGGAATGCATTATTCGGGAAAAAAGATAGCAGTCTAAAGGGACCCTGACGTTTTAACGTGCGATCTGCCCATTCAATTTTTAATGAGGAGCGTATACAATGTGTGAATCATTTGAAATGTGTACTATCATAGGTGTTATTGTGAGTCAAGTTGTCATCATCAGGAGATGACAAAAAAATAGATGGCGCGCGCAACATGAAGGATGAGATAACGACGACTGGAAAGGTTTGATGTTTTTACGAGCGATCCAAGATGGCAAAAGGACTGCATCATATACCGTCGATGATGGTGACCGATATATAAACCAACAAAGTTTCAGATCTTCACGATTCATCGAAAAATGAACACTTCCGGTTTATAAAAATTGAGATAGAAGAAAACTAATGGTGAATTCAGATTGCCCATATTGAGGAGAGTTCAAATCTACAATGGAATGGCTATTTACGGTTTTCACTTTTGGTCGTCCGATTTCGATAATTTCGACATCAATGGATTCTTCTCAATGTCAAGGAACATATTAAAGTATTTCTTGAAGTTTGAAAGACACAGCAGGCTAACTTTCTCATTATTGAAGATAGGTGATGCGGGTACTCTAACCTCACAATTTTGCGTTTCGGAGATTGTTGCACTTGTATTTGGTTCGGTTGTGAATGTGATACATACAAGTTGAGACACCTTCTTCGTTGTTGAGATATTCAAGACAGAGTGCTCGTTCGAAAAGTGCCTCAAATGAGATATCCACTGCGAAGAATTCAATGTCATAGCGTAGATAATGTCACCGCCAATGTTGAAAATGAATTTTGGGCTCGTCCTGATTCGAAAATATATCAATATATTCGAAAGAGCTGCAATAAATGATTTTAAAAGGAAGGAAACATGAAATACGGTGTTCAGTTTTGTATATGAATAATTGAACATATTTCGTGTAGTCATTTGTGCGGAAATTGAGCGAAAACATACTCAATTTGGGGAAAAAAATGTACGAGGTGTGGCAAAAAACATCAAGTAAAGAACATGACATCAATATGTACAGGTTGCTTCAAAATACATCAATTGAGAAGAAAGAGAATGATAATGAGAATCTAGCGTTCCAACGTGCGATCCAACATACCAGAAGGACATTAAGCAGCATTTTCGTTGATCAACTAAGCATCATCAGAAGGAGTTGACGAAGAAAACTAGGTATCGGTTAACGCTACAGAAAAACTCATATAGGGTGCCTCAAAATACATTGTTCGAGAAAGGAAAGAACGGTAATGAGGATCTAGCGTTTCAACGTGTGATCCAACATACCAGAAAGACATTGAGCAGCATCTTCGTTGGTCAAATTAGCATCATCAGGAGGCGTTGACGGAGAAGACCAAGTGTGGGTTAACATAACAGAAAAATTCATATAGGATGCCTCAAAATACATAGTTCGAGAAAGGAAAGAATGGTAATGAGGATCTTGCGTTTCAACGTGCGATCCAATATGACAGAAGCACACTGAGCAACATCGTCGTCAACCAAGTTAACATCATCAGGAGAAGTTGACCAAGAAGACCGGATATTATTCATGATATCTTGATGCGCGTATTGAAAACTTCACTTAAAGATGATGCGATAAAGCGTTCAATTTTATCATGAATATCGAATTGAGAAAATGATGAAAGTATCATAAGAAAAAACGTTTAATTTTGTCAACTTAATCGCATCGGAGAAAATGCATTTTCAAAACCCTCATTTTTTGCCAAAACCCATAAGATATCATGCGGAAAAGCGTTCATTTTTGTCATTTCAATCGAATCGAAAATTTAGCGAAAACATGATGCGTTCAAATGACCATTTTGGAAGCTTCGAAAAAACGTAATACAAGCGCATATACAGATTGACTTAGTGACTCGAAATACGTTTCAAAATAGTGATAACGTTGAACAGAAAGGAAGTAAACCGTTTGTAATAGGAACCAGAAGCGGAATTTCCTTTGACCTAGGAAAAAGGTCTTTATGTTGTGGACTAAAGTATTTACGTCAAATTTACATCGATTTTCATGTGTGAAGTAGGTATTTGACAGGAGAAAAGTTACCAAAAATATGCAATAACGGAAAATTTTATACGAAGATTCTTAGTGATGAATAAACATCATGTTGAAAGAAACAAGGTTGGTGAAGAACAACTCACATATATAAAATATTTTTTATGTGAAGGAAATGTGGATGTATGTCAATTTATATTGGAAAGAAGTGTGTAACGTGCGATCCAACATGTCAGAAGACCGCTTAACTGTATCTTCGTTAACCAAGTTAGTATCATCAGGAGGAGAAGGTGACCAAGAAAACTACATGTAGATGAACATAGCAAAAAAATTCATATGAGTTGTCGTTCGTGAAAAAAAATGGCAACGAGGATATAGAGTGTCAACGTTCCATCTCCTTCGTTCACAGTGTGGCTCAGTCAGAGTGCAATTTGTTATTGATTTCAATTTGAGAAAAAATGTGATATCATTCCAATGTGAAACAAGGAAACTCAGAATTGAAATTCATTCTAACGTAGGGAAAATGGAATTTCATCCGAAGTGTAGTTGAGAGAATAAGTCTTCATTAGTATCATCAAAAAGGGGTGACCAAGAGGACCACACGTGGATAGAAATAGCATGAAAATTCATATAGAATGCCGTTGAGAGAAAAAATGTAGAAACGAGGATCCAGCGTTCCAACGTGCGATCCACCCTGTTGGAGCGCACAATCATCCCATCATTTATGGTGTTTCAGTAGTCAAGTTGGCTTTTATCATCGATTAACTTGAGACAAAAACAATGATCACCTATCATTTGACGAATGACACATGTATTCAAACACGAAAAACAAATAAACACATGTGAAACAATGCATTTTCAATATTTTATTTCACACGCGTGATAGAAAGACCGCAAACTGTTTTAGATAATCGGTTGATTGTAGGAGGTTTGAAATGTTTCATTTGTTTGGTTTGAGTGTCAATGAGAGGTCCAGGGCTCCGTTTATTTGGTCGAAATTCATCAACTGTCAGGCGTTATAGTTCACGCATATAGACTTCACCTTGCAAACGACTTCAAAATTTCAATCTTCAGTACTTCAGAGGCTGAAATTTTCATTTTTGGATCTTGCGGATACAAATTCAGTAATACGTGAGCCAGGGCCGTAACCTCATAATTTATCAGTCAGATTACCAATGAATTGTTTTGTGGGAATGCCATATTCCTTCGATCCCAATACATTGACAGTTTGAAGACAATTTATACTTTCACTTGTAAATTCTCAGTAAACAATCAGGGTATCTTTATTCATCATCTTCAAAAACTGATGATACAAGAAGGATTAGACATGATTTTGAAGAATTCAGTTATATGATTGATGTTTCAGGCTGATTCACACGAAGGTTGAGCTGTGTCCAAAATAGGAATTCAACATGATCTCAGGCAGTGATTTCAAGTCAGTAAAACCACTTTTTATTTTCTCACATTCAATTAATCATCCGAATTGAAATTCGAATCACTTGAAAATAATAATTTTGTAAAAGCCGGAATGGCCTTGTAGGACTCAATTTCAGCAATTTCAAAACAAAATGTCGATTCGTCGAAATGCCTACTCTTTAAAGGTGCTTTGTGAATGATTTTGGATCTCCCAGCATTCATTATTCAATATCATCCCATTTGCATGTCATTATTAACGAAGTTGCCGTTAAGTGCTCTACGGTTTTTTCAGTAACCCCACGCTGGCGCCATTAACATCTCGCCAACACATACTTACAAGTACCATATATAAAAATGAATAATGACTTGAGGATTCAGTATTGTTTCAAAATGTTGTGGTGGGTTCTATTATTGTATTCGTACCTCACTACTTGTGAAAATGTGACGACGAAAGAAGAATTGTTGCAATATCTATCTCGATATTGTTACATCAAAAACAATTCTCTCGTAGATTTTGAATCGTCTATGACAAGTTTTCAAAGGAAATATAATCTTCCCGTGGATAGTACACTGAATTCAGATACTCTGGGTTTGATTGGAAAACCAAAATGTGTAGTCGCTGAAAACGCTTTCACGATTCAAGGTAAATGGGAAAAAATGAATATCAAATGGTTTTCTCCTCAAGCATCCGCGAAAATTTTGCTCAATGCTAAAAAAGCTTTCAGATTATAGGAGGATATTTTCAATTTAAAATTCAAGTATGTTCGTTTGACGTATATGGAGGGACCCGATATAACTATATCGCTGGTACAAGAAAGGCATCCATTTTGCCGAGATTGCATGGGCAATGGAATTGGTCAATCTGAATTTGATGGTCCTGGGACAGTTTTAGCTCATGCTCACCCACCTTCGAATGCTGAATGTACAGAAATTCATTTAGACAAAGAAGAATCGTGGGATCTTGATGGAAACGTAGGTACGAATTTTCTCATGACCCTAACTCACGAAATTGAACATGTACTTGGATTGGGGCAACGCAGCCAAGAAACTTCCATCTTAGGTGGATTTTTCTGAAACATCCGGTGTAATAACAACCAGAGGACGGATTTCAGATATATTTCCGGAAATTCCAGGAGATATCACAGGTGCTTTTCGATATATTGATGGACACATATATTTTTTCAGAAAATACCCGTATTATAAATACGAGTTCATTCGAAAAATTGTTGAAGCTGGACAATTCAATTGGAATTTTTTCGGTGTCCCATGTCCGGCAAAAGGACTTTCGCACTAGCTCAAAGAGCTCCTGAAAAAGAACATCATTTATATATTTATCAATAAATTCCTATTTCGAAATGATTATTGTACATAATGTATTCAATAAATGTTTCAATAAATGCTTCTTCCTTTTATTTGATTTTTACAGCTGAGACAACATCGAGAAAAACCATCTGAAGCCTTCACTCTCACGTTAAGAATATTATCGCATCCAGCTTGTGTCAGATTATCATCTAAAATTCCAAATTGTAAATAGTTGAGTTTTCGAATTCTTATTCAATATCAAGTCGATGATATATAAGAGTGCTGGCACCTACATTTTTCTTCATATTTTCCCAATGTGTAACGAGTCTAACATCAACTCGGTTATCTACATTCTCCATTGTCTTTCCATATATCACATCATCCATTAGTTTATAGAAATCTTCAACAGATTTGTTGTTAGACCTTCCACGCATTTCAGTATTGAGATCTATATAGGGTTCCATCCAATGTGATTATTTGAATTTCAATACTCTATGTGTATTCATCACAATCAAATCATTTTTGATGACTTGCTGTAGATTTCTATAATGAAACATATATATTTTTTTATCATTCAAATTTGGAATTGATTTGGGATTGTTTGATTATGTATGAGGTGGTATTAATTTTTCAACTGAAAATAGAAGGTCAAAATGTTTATCATACAACTCTTGTGGATGATGAATATCCACTTCAAACACATACCCATACGGACTATCAGCACTCACATTCATGACATCAAGATTGAAAATCTCATAAGGTGTCAACCATGTAAATTCACTAGTTGGTAAAGGTTGTGACATAC
>WOGR01008258.1:0-11942 GCA_015342045.1 Leptinotarsa lineolata | reverse complement strand
ATTCGCTTCGACGATTTCAGTGATGAGAGGGTCAACAGTAGTTTCCAGCATATTCAAATACAGTTCCCCTGTTGAATTTTGATCAATAAATAGAGGTCCTACAATATGGTTTCCCAATATTCCTGCCCAAACGTTGATTTTTTTCTGGATATTGGGTATGTGTTTCCCGGAAAACGTGAGGGTTGGTGTCACTCCAATAATGGCAATTTTGTCTAAGAACATTGCCGTTTAAAAAAAATGTACATTCGTCACTAAAACAAATATTGTGGAGATAGGACGGAATAAGTGGACTGTTCAGGATTTACTACTATCTCACCAATTATTTGCACTTGCTGTTCTTCCGGAATGGACGGATGACCTGGGAGCATTTTGTTATGTATACTACCGGTAGTTGTGAATTTGGATACAAGTTCCCTCAAATATTTAGAAAACGTTCATTGAAAATCCTTATGGTCTTATGAAAGTTACCCGTCGCACCGTGAACAGAAATCGCTACAATTTTTTCTTCCAATAGACGAGAATTGACCATTTTAGAGATAGTGAAACCGAAAACTAAATGAGAATATTCTAACTGAACAATGATGTTTATTGTTTTACTGGCATTAGCTTTAAGGCATTTGAAAAGGAATATATTTAGAAATATCGATATTAATGTGTTTATCTTCAGGAAATTATTAAATGTTCCGCCATTTTGTAGTAGGTCAAGATATTGACTTCATGTTCTAGCGTTGTGAAGTATTCATCAGGAGCTTCAAAATGATGTATCACAAGACCCCCCTTTCTATCCATTTTTTCCCAGATGGCGCCCAGTTGCCATCTTGAAAGTTTCATATGTCAATTTTAGTTCAAAATGAAGTATTTATGCATTTATTTCTTTATCCCCAATTTCAATTCTTTGAGTTGATCCGTTCAAAAAATAAAAGGGAGGAGACATTGAAGAAATGCACCGTATTCTGTCTCCATCCAAGCAACAGAGTACTCCGAAAGCTTATCCTGCATAGTACACGTGATTTCCCAGACAAGGCTGCTTGTACAGAACCGCACTATGCTAGCCTTGTATAATTATGGTCCGATTGTTGAAATTAACTGCTTCGGTATACACTGAAAACGTATTTCAAGTTAGTGTATGAATCGTGAATTACCAAAAACCTCAACGTAATTTCCAACCGTTCCTCTGTTGCACAGACTCTTCCGAATTTTATGTCGCTTTTCGAAATTTTATCTCGAATACTTAACGAAATAAGACATTCATACAAAATTGTGAAAGTGTCAATCTGTTCCATCAAATAGTCTTTCAATCAACGGTCCAAGCATGAGGAGCCTATCCTAATATAATTGGTCAGCCACTAACGTTTTCCTTTTCAGATTTTCAACCAAACTACTCAATAGTATAAAAGCCGCACTCACAATAATCAATTCATCATCAGAAAACTCTATACTTACAGATGTACCGTACGTTTTGCCTCGACTCGCCTCGCTTTCACCTTGTTCGCGTACACGTTCAGATGTACACGCACCTTAATTTAACTAACGTGTTCATTCTATAACGAATGATATTGAAATAAGGTAAGTACCATTTCATCTGAAATCAACATGAAAGAAAAATAACTTTGAGATGATTGCCTAGGTGAAACAAAACCCACGCATTTGCAATCTTTTTCCATCACGTGTGTCTCATCGATTTGTGAGGCCACTTGAACTTATTTTTCCGTGCGATGGTTTTAATTTTGTGATAACTCCTGAGGTATAAATTTCCACATCATGGTGTGAAAGTCAATTATTATGTGCATGAAATGCTCAAAGCAACTTACGTATATATTTGATGATTATAATATCATATACGTCTGAATAGCGAAAAAATATCAAGGCATGCTATATTTCGACGATAAAATCCTATTGTTGAAAAATACGTTCACCCATTTACGTACTGTGTTTATACATTCAAACATTTTGTCTTACATAATTATATCTTCAAACAAATGTTCTTGTTGAAATTTCTGGTAATTCAAGGTATGAAATTGATTTTATTTGGGAATTGATATTTTGTTTTCATATCAATGCATTCAGCTGGAAATATTTCGGAAAATAATCTCCACGAATACCACTCGACTTGAGAATTTTCTAAGACAACTGTCCATAACCAGGGTTGGAAAACAGCTGTAGCTGACACTTGGCCCATTCGTCATAAGGTTATCTTCAAATAATGTAAATACAAATTAGACATCCTTTATCCCTAATGATGAATAAAGCCCATTATTATTATTATTATTGAACTCAAACTTCGTTATTTTTGCGTAATATCAATCGAGCAACCAGTAGGGTGTGGTTTTATCCATTTCTCATGGTTTTCATTGAAAAATTGAAATTTGCCGATATAATTTCAAGGCATTGTGGTATTGATTTCGATAATATTAGTTTAGAGAAAAGTAAGTCCAATAAATTCATAATGTTTTTGGAGTTTTCAGTGATTTGATTCATTTTCGGATTTATATTTGATTTTACTCATATTCATATTTGTCAAATTTCAAAAGTGAGTTTTGAGTATGCTAAATTTGACTTTCAAGTGTTGAATTCATTTGATTCATCCCAATGATATGTTAGTAATCAACCAGTTCTTCATGTTATCAAGTTTCAAGTTTACAATTCAATCTTTCTCTTTACCACCATTATATCCAATATTTATGGATTGGTTTCAGGTTGTACAAATTGAGTACTCTAATAATTCTTGACATTTTTTTCATTTTCATTTCAGGTTTTTCTGAAGATATTGATCTTCATCTGAGCCCCTTTTTTACTTTTTATATTGAATTATTCAATTCTTGAGGGAAGCTGCAGGTTGACAAACTCCCCAGTGCACCATTGATAACAAAATATATCCAAGATGAAAAGAAGATAAATTTGACAAGATTTCGTAATTCTGCGTTAATAATTCTGAATAGATCTCAAGTTTGGCAAATTGGCACATGTGATACCATGCATTCCATACGAACAAGATTAACGTTGATGGTGAGTATACGTGTAACGCTAATTCAATTCAGTCGCTCAAGGAAGCTCTGAAATTAGTTGGTTATTCATGATATGAAACGTGTCAAGAGCACCAGAAAACTTTGTTTCAGATGGAAGAAAAAGTAAATAATTCAATATGAAAGAAACATTGCTTGAATATCAGAATTAAGTAATTGAGAAGGAATAACAAAATTTATTGTCAATGTATCTACTTCCATCCCTAGTATCTTGTTCATCTTCTAGGAGGTGAAAAATTCTGTATGTTTTGTGAAATTTGTTAACATTGTAGAATGCTTTCTTGAATCTCAACAATGACATAAACGTGAATTCGTTCAGTTACAAAAAAACAAATATTATTCAGCTCGAAGTTTCACTGACATTTTACTAATAGTATTCATCAATACTCTGATAGAAATCAAGACGAGTTTGAAGACTGTGTCAAGAAAAAATATATACATATAAGAAAAAAGATATTTCGAAATACAAATTCGGAACATTCATTTCTCCAACTACCTACACAGTAGGTTCTGGTCGATGCCTGCGGAAAAACAACTACTTTTCCGGCAAATACCAAGCTGGTTATTAAATTATATCAGACAGACGATTGATTTCAGCATGTTCCTGCTGCTAAATGAAGGAGAAACAACCTCTACAACTAGACTTCAGACATCATCAGAAGATGGCAAATTAGACTTTGCCGAAACGTTGTGAAAATAATCCTTACGAGAGGATAAAAAACACAGAACACGTAGTGGAACCCGAGAAAACAGCTCATTATACTTTGTCCGTGAGATAGCAGTAATCAACGATGAAAACATGTGTTTCATTCGAGAGAACTCTTTGAGTATCGTCTACACCAATATTTATTGAAAACCCTGTTTGATATTCGAAACCCAGCAAATTCTATGAAAAAACTGTTTTCAGTTTCGTTCTCAAACACGCTATTCGAATCGAAAATCGCATATGAAATTATTCCAGGGTTGTTTTATGTTCTAAGAAGCACCAGAGCACACTATCCTCTGGGATAGATAGATAACATTCTAAACTGCGAGGGAATTTGACCAAATTGCACCCCATGGACGAGTCCTAAAATATATCCGGTGAATTAACACCTTTGATCAACATGAAATAATTTATCGATTAAGGCCAGCAGCGAATCTGAATTAGTTCGATTACGAACTTATTACGGAATATCTTCGTCTGACTTAACCTAACTGGTTTTCGGAAGTAAAATAATTCTATTTAGTTTTGCGATGCAAATCCGAACTCTGTCCATTCAAGCAACGGAGTGCTCCAAAACATCATGCATAATGCACGTGATCTCCCAGACAAGGCTGCTTGTAGAGAGTTGCACTAAGGATGATCAAAATTTTATTTTTTCAAATAATATGCGGCTGAGTATAGAAAAATTATTCAAAATTCAGCAAATGATGAAAACAAAAACAATTTTCTTCAATTAACATTAAATGAACTACAAAAAAGTGGCGTCATTTTATTTCAGCAGAAAAAACGGGTGAACAAAAATGACGTTTTAGTGTATAAATGGAAATAATAATCCCTTTGTCATTTTGGACCGAATATTCAGATGCTGAAGAACTGCTACCAGAAGAATTATCATAAGGAATAATCATCAACAGATTTCTGTCGATTGAGTCATCCATTATACTCAATCTTTCACATGACCTACGCAATTATTCCATTTTCCAGCGGTAATAGACGGAACAGCTTCACTAAAAATATTTGTGAAATAACAAAATTAAAAATTAGTATTTTTTTTAACATAGTTTTTTACGTCCGCCCAAATTAGCTATGTTCAGTTGAGCTTGCAGTAGTAAGGTAGAAAACGTAATACTATTCTATTATGTGCTTTAGCAATTTCGTCAACAATGTATTTACTACATTTGTTTTTATGTTCATTCACTATCCTTAAAAGTTCTACTTTTACCATGTTATTCTGGAATGGTATACTTTCCAAACGCATCCAGTTTTGAATTACAGCTTTTTTGTGGCTATAGTAGAAATTATTCAGATTTTCTGGAATCGTATGGAGCGTTGTCTAAAACAATTAAACAATTCTCTTTAAGTTCCGGGACTATGTTTCTGAACCAATTTTCGAAAGATATGCCATCCATTTCCTCATGATAGTCGCCAGTTTTCTTCGATTCGAAGGCCCACAAGGCATCGGGAACAAAACTGGTTCCGCTTCCTATGTGAAATACTATCAACCTTTTTCCTTTACCTTAAAAGGGATTCATTTTGTTTTAGTTGGAACAGGAGAAGAGTTTCTTCTCATACAAATGATATCACATAACAAATTATCTTGTTCACAAAGATATACGATTTCTCAAGAGTATAATGAGTTGCTTCTTACCTGAAGGGTTCCTGAAGCCACATTTCTATTCTGTCTTCTGTAAGCTCTTATTTCCATTAAATATTGTCGTCTCTACAATACTATTTCTGGTTTCTCGAGCAACAAACTGTTTGGTAGATTTGGTTGATCAGGATCATCGTTTACAACTTTCAGAACTGAATCTATTGTTGGCATTTTGTTTCGTCATGGACTGACAGAAAACAACTTCTTTCTTGGCTGATACCACGGCGAACGTTGGTTTATATCCATTAGCCAGAGAAGTAGTTGTTTTCTGATAGGTGTCAGTTCAATAAACTACTGTGTAGGTGAGGAAAGACTGGCCTAAACAAATTGTTCCTTTAGATAATTTGATTCATAGTCAGTCTTCAAGTATTTCCACTTACTATAGGTGAAATTTGGTCTCTTATACATAAGGATTTGGGCCGTTTGGGTATGCGACTGGTCAGTATCTTGTCTACAGGCAGAGGGAGCGATGACAGATATGTTGCTTGTCGTTCACTTCAGCTTTGTTCGAGGCTGATTTGAATGAGATTTTTCATTATGGGAAATCATCGACTTTGTGTTGATGTATGACACTACCTTGCACTAACGAGAGGCCAAACAGCCCGAAACCGGTCTGCAAGTGTGTTCCAATAATTGAAAATCAATTCCGGCAGTTGTATCGCCAAAATCATATGCAGAAATTACTTCTGTGAAGAATCCTGCACTGACACGTGTGGGATATAATCCAACGCCCTTTCTGATATTGGCCAAGGGAGTATTTGTTTCTTGATAGGTGTCAGTCCATCAACCTACAGTGTAGGTGAGTTGAGACTGGCCTCAACGAATTATTCTTTTAAACAAGTGTAACTTTAGTGTAACGCCATGTTACGATTTTGGATAAATTTCGTCAGTACTTCATTAATTATTCTGACTCTGATATCTACGAATCAAAATATTCCAGTATGCGGAGCATTAGTTAAAGCCATTCACAATTTGAGGTTATAAGTCATAATTATGGATTGAAATTTATGATCTATGGAATGTGGAATATCTGCAGTTCATAAATTGTGAGAAAAATGAATTGTGTAGCTCAAAAGACTCCGTATCGTAGAAACTCCATAATCAACAACTGCCAAACGCAGTGATACGTCATCAATTGCCGGATTTGGACCTCGACTTATTTTCTATAGCAATCTATCTTCGATGTACCGTATACATGTTATCATCCAAACAAGAGCTCTCTTCGTTTTTCACTTATAGAAGAAAAGGATGCTGCATAGAAGTATGTGTTTTACTGCATCAAGTATCGATAACGCATGTGTAATAATTCTTTGCTTCAGGTATAGATATGTATCGACAGCATACGAAATAGAGACATTATTTTCATTGGTGATCCTTCGTTATCAACAAATCTGTTGAGTTTTAGAGTTTCTTCAGATGCTGAAAGAAAAAAAAATTACTTTTATCTTTCGTTTAGCGATGTATCTCTTGAAAATACAAGAATAATATGCAAAACTGAGAGCTTACCAGTTTCATTTCATTCCTGATATGAATGTTTACCGGAAAGCAATTGTATACAAAATGTCACTTTCAATAGACTAGACCATTTGTAGAACATTCAATTAGACACACGTGATGAACCTCTCGAAGTTCAAGCTGAAATTTTGTCCGAAAACCATTGATATCGATCAAGAGAGTTTTTCAGTTTTCAGTTTTTCAACTTCCCTTCTTGAAGGGTATATGTGGAGTTCTCTCAAAATTTGAATGTATTTTTCTGGAAGTGAATACGAAGTCACATCCCTCAAGCCAAATCCACTAACGATTTAAGTTCATTAACCAATGCATACAGCTGATGAACGCCTAGAATATCTAACGTCAATATGTTGAAGCTTTTCAATTAGTTATGTCGAAGTTCGTTCTCTCCGAAGTCATTTAGTACCTAGATGGCCAGTAGAATTTCCGATAAGCGCGGAAACATTTGTTCTTGTAAGTTTCTAACGCTTCTGGCAGGATCTATTGATCTTTGCGAGCCCGTTCTGCCCGAGATGTCCAAAACGGACATGAACATAAGTCTTTACTACATTTTATGGTACGTTAACTCGTCATGCATACTCATGAATGTAATTTCTTGCAATGTCACTTCTCACTTACAATATGCAGTGATACACTGCCACATTTGATTTTCGAATAATACTGATTTATTCAATAAGTAGATTAATGATAATATTAATCTTCATTTCAAATAGGCCTCCTAATATACAAAAAACATTTTTAAAATTGGATGGACAAAGTCACAGTCCAACTTCACAATCAAGTCGAAAAACACTGCTACTATATATTTATTATCATCATCAGCAAGTTTCCATTTGGATATGGTAACTTGTAATGCTGTTTCACATGAGTGTTTAGATAGGAATCCGGATTGGTTCATCATAATCATTGGGAATGAAAGTCCTTGTTTCAACTTACGCGATACAGGATTTTCAGACCTTCCTCAGATAGAACATGGGATTAAAAATAAATTGAAGAATATATCATTTGTTCTAGTTTGAGATGAACAGCCATTATTATTGAACAGTAATTACTTGTATTTGTATATTAACTCCATTGATAAATGTTCAGAATACAATAAAAAAGGTAAAAATCATAACTTTACAAAATAAAATGTGTTGTATTTACAGGGTGTTTTCTAAATAGTGATAAAAAAGTTTTCCATATGTTGCAAACTTTTTGAAACTCACTTTACAGAATTAATTTTTTGAAATTGATTGCATACTTCCTCTCTTTGGAAGATTCCCACAATTTTTTGTATGAAACTATCTTTCCCAATAACCCAAATTGTATGATCAGAAGTTCAGATTTATAACATTCGAGTTGGAGGAAAATAAATATCGTTGATTGGTATCAGATCAGAATAAAATCATTTTGTATAAATAATTGGTGAAAGAAATACGAAAAAAACTTCTGAAGTCGTCGTGTCACTCTTTTAATCACAATTAGCAATGATAATGGCACAATTAATGTCAGATCTGTTTGAAGAATTGACACTGAATGCCAATGTTAAATTTGTATTCATAATTATCAGGTATATGAATATCATTTACTCAGTTTGTGACATTTTCAAGATTTTTTGTTGTAGCGTTCTAGCGTTCTGAAGGATCTGGATATATTAAAAATAAAGTTGATTTTTTGAAGCTGTGTTTTACTGAAAACTCGTTACTCCCTACCTTCTCCTTCTCTCTTTCTTTCGTCAGATCAATTCATCATTTCATCATGTAAAAAGTGAAATTTGTGAAGTCGACTCAGGGCAGCTTTTAAAAAATCACCAGCACCAACTGTTTGGTTAGAGGGTGCTGAATTCTTTAAAGTAAAACGTATGCATTCAACGCTGGGAACTTGCTGAGATCCTGGAGTGACAAATCTGGACCTTCGTCAATAGCCTTTTTTGTATGCAGCAAGCGAGCGCCACTGCGAAAATAAACTAGTATAGAATACGGTCTCGAGAGACAACAACGAAGTGTATTTTCTGCCGAGGATTCTTTACACAATAATAACGAACCATGTTGGCATTTCCTTTTTACAATCGCTTCTTCACTTACAGAAATCCGTTTACTATTCTTATACGCCTGATTTAAACTACGTTTCGAATATAAGGGCTCCGGATGCTTGTTACAATGTGTTAGAAAGCTTATACGTGCGTTTTATTGAAGAAAGTGAATCTTGAATCCTGAAAATTTGCGAGACATTGTTAGTCTTACCCGATTTCTTATTTGGTTATACCACGTATCTAGCATCACGAAACACGTTTAAAAATAACGGTTTGGTGTTGGGATAAAACTCCAGTAAGATTCATTACTACATCAAAGGTTCCAAAACAGTGCATCACCAGTCATTGTATTGTCAATATTTCATAGGATATTTTGAAGTTTGCTGATATATCCGAACAGTTTACATTCAACGAATATGCAGATGCTGCATAAGACCGTCGTCTGTATTCCGATCATTTTCAACATCGAACGGTACCGGCAAACGTTCGAGCATATCGATCACATTTTGAGGGAGACATTTATGTCTAATGGATAATTCACTTGAGCATGTTGTTTTATTTCGATATTATTGTAGGTACAGTTTTGCCAAAACGAGGTACTGAGAGCGCTTCTGGCAGCTATTCTGGTAGCAGTCGCTGATGATTCTTCAGTGAGCATTAGAAATCTATCAGAACAGTTCAATACATCCAAGTTCACTATTCATAGAATAATTAGGAAACAACTGCTCCACCCATATCACATCCAGAAGGTACATGCTTTGACGCCTGAAGATTTTCCAGCATGACTGGAATATCCCAATTGGTTCATGGATAAGTAAAGAGAGGAAATGACTTTCATTCATCGAGTTTTATTCACTGATGAAGCAGGTTTCAGTAGAAATGGAGTTATCAACTCTCATAATCTCCAATGGCCGAAGAAAATCCCCATGGTATTTTGCAAACCAAACACCAACGGAAATTCACTGTTAATGTTTGGGCTGGTATCATAGGAAACCATCTTATAGGACTATTCATTCTACATGACCGATTGAATGGTGAACGTTATTTGCAGTTCCTTCAGAACGATTCGAGTGGACTTTTGTAACATGTTCAATTGCAAACCCGAAGTTGTTTATACATGATGGTGCTACTCCTCATTTCAGTTTGAATATGGGGGACTATCGGAACCATGCTTTCCACAATAGATGGATTAGTAGAGGTGGGCCATATGTATGGCCACCGAAGTCCCCGGATTCAAATCCTGTGGGGCATCTAAAAAGCCTTGTTCACGCTACACCTATTCACGCAAGAGATGCCTTCTTGAATAGAATAACATTACATAGTGAAGCCATAAGAAACGACCCTGGAATGCTATTTCAAGTACAGAGTGAGTGTTTTCGCAAACTACGAAAATGTATTGAGAGAGAAGGGGGTCGTATCGTAGCGGATTTTTCATTTCTGTTTGCTCTTGAGGCTTGCGATTGATATTTACACCATGAGTTTTGTAAAGTTAACGTGTTTACATTAAAAAAATTCGTTATCAACATTCATTCAAAATTAATCCTTTCAAATAATGGTAGACATCACAGGTTGGATGTCGTCGAACAAAAGTGCATCAAAAATCGTTGCTTCGATCGATTTTTTATACGAATACTTTTATTCAGAAAATTATCTGAATAACCTGATTTTGTTGAAAAATATCCGCCATTTTAAAGTTTTGGGGTGTGAACCATCGGGGGTAGTCCGTTCCTGACTTTGTAGCACAGCAACTGACTCCTGCATGAAATCAAAGCAATTCATTTGTTCAGTCAATCACCCAAAATTTCGTTGATTTTGAATATTCACTTGAAAAGTTATTAAAGAAAAACATTTTTCATTCTGTAACTTTCAGGGCCCGTAACTTGGTAACAAAGGATTTTAGAAACAGAAATTATATGAAGTACTGGTGATATTTTGATCTCATCTATATATTCCCGAGAGAAAAAGAGGAAGTCCAGGGACACCCTGTATATACTTAAAATACTGAATACATGGCACAAATTCTCATTAATTAGGCCAAGTTATGTAGTGAATTCCTTCTACCTCATTATTCTTCTGAATATTTTGTGGCTTCATCATTTCGTGAACTGCCTCAATCGAATCTCCAATGTATGTAAATTTATTGATTTTAAATTGTACATACCAAGGAACCATTGATGATACATCAAATTATCTAAATTTATTCAGTCGATAGTGGAGAAATTCTTAACATAAATCTACTAGCCTTGTCGTGGATCAATGGAACAAAAGCATATTCTGTCAAAGCTTCCTTCACTCAAATCTTGAATCGAATTTAGATCCGTCAAGCTTTGCATATTGTTGTTCCATTGTTTCAGCTTTTGATGGATCTCCTCGACATAGGAATATTTATTTTCTATAAAGGATATAATTGTTTGAATGTATCAATTTGTATGATTTGAATATAAATAGCCTTACTGAAGGAGTCTGTGGTTATGGAATTTCTTTTACCTAGTTAAGAATATTGCATTACATCTGATCGAATCCAATGATGATGATTTGATATCTTTGATTTCTTAACTACATAAAGTATGATAATATTGAAACATTAATGATTGTAAATCGGAAAAATACATGTAGCTATAATAGCTTATGAATATTGCACCGGGTGATTCTCTAAGGGGGCTCACTCCTATAACTTCTTTAATATTGGAGATAGAAAAACGAAATTTGGGGGTTATATATTCTAGTTTGATTTACATTTTTTGACATGTTTACTTGCTTTGCCGTACTTCCGGTTCGACCGGAAATGACTCCAACTTTCAATTTTTAAATGGGACGTCCTATATATTTTTACTCATTTCGATTATGATATTCTTAATCCAACAATACTTCACTAGTAAATAATTGACAAATAAAATCATTTTTATTCCAATTTTAATTTTTTAATCTAGAATGCTATGGATCGTGTAAATCGCTTCATTCTTGATCAAGTAACATGTGAAAACTACGACTGTGAGGCTTATAACTTCACAGTCGTTTCAAGAATAATTTCACAGT
>WOGR01008257.1:0-11942 GCA_015342045.1 Leptinotarsa lineolata | reverse complement strand
ATATATAAACTAATTTCAACAATATCAAGCTAAATGTATAAGTAGAAATAGTAAATCTAGTATTTTTTCAGTACTGAATTTCCGCAAAGCTCAATCGAAATTGGAAAATATTCGAGATTATCGAAACAAAAATAGTAGAGTAGCAAATTACAGTCCTTCAGAGAAACATTTTTGTGATTTCAGTGTACATACAAATTCAGAAAAATGCAGTCATTATCATAATATTTCATAATATTCCAAATACAATTACTAATGGCAAGTATTTAGTCTCAAAATGATCACAGTTATTGTCTATGGGTTTTCCACATTTTTGTTTTTCCATATATGGATCTTATCAAATAATACCACAATAAACCCTTGCGGGTTGCAATTGACCCACCTACCTACCAAAAAGAGGACTGTTCAAATTCCAATATATGCGCAAATATCTCAACGGTAAGAGATAGAAAACAGATCAAATTGCAGTAAAGTCCATTTTACGGTACTACTGAAGAATACCAATAAATCGACATTCGTTCTTTGGGAAAAACCGAAGACCTGCAAGTGTTTTTCTTTGTTCGCAGAAATATTGAAGATCTGTTTGAAATTTGTAACGGAAACTCTCGCTATATATAATGCATTCCTGCGAAAAAGCAAATTCTCGATATTTTACTGTTCGCGTTAGAGATCCCGGAATAAGTCATTTGAAAAAGGTGCTTGGAAATCGATTTTGAATCTAAATGACGAATTTTAACCAAAAATTCGAAATTTGAATTTTTTTGTAGTTCCCATATTCAAGTCCGATTTTCAATTAATGGTTCCAAATAATAAGCTACAGAAATAATATAGTCAAAATTTATGAAATAGGTAATTAAAGGTTTTTCATTCTAATTCCGACATTATGACGAATTTATTATTTTTGTATCTTCTTTTTTAGAACCATTAATTGAAAATCGGTCTTGAATATGAAAATTACAAAAAAAATCAAAATTCGAATTCTGCATTGAAATTCGGTATGAACGGTAAAAATCGATTTGTAAACAACTTTTTCAAATAACTTTATTTCCGTATCATCAATGCGAAGGAAAATATCGAGAATTTGTCCTTTTCGCAGGAATGCAGTAGGCTAGGTTTAATGCTGTCACCTGGGCTAAGTATTGCGAAAAGTGCGGCCCGTGAAGGTCTATACCTAAACCAAAAATCAAATATCTGCTTTCAAAAATGACTAAAATACAGAGGTGTCTTCATATATTAAGTGTGTCACACTGTGCATATTCTGATATGTAGAGGTGTCTTCTTTTGAAAATAAGACTCACTGTTTCCAAAATGGAAATGCAGTGACTAGGGGTTGCAATGATCCCTGATATTTGCTTTGCAGATGTATTTTGCTGCTCTTTTTTGTAAAACAAATACTGACTGTGGCAACCTTTTGCTACAAAATCCCCAGAAGGCGAAACCATATCTGAAGTGAGATTTGATTAATGAAAAGTAAGTAGTTTTTCCAGCAGTTGTTCCCAGATCGTTGATGATAACTCTGACGGCTCAACAGTCGTCTGATGCAAGTATTTTTTTATTCAGTGATTATTTATGTGATCATCAAAGGATAAGGACTGAACCATTCGAGGGCTGGACATCTGAAACCGTCAAGGAGCAACTATGATGCTGCAATCTAAATGAAACTTGAATCAAATGAGATTAACGCCTCACAAAAAAAAATTCGACTCAGGGAATAACATAAAAACATTGAATACAGAAATAAAACAAAAATATGTGAAAAAACAGGTGTGAACTGAAATAGAAAATCTGAAGTGTAAAAAAAGTACGCAGAATGATATTCCAGATATGGAAATTATACAGGGCATCACAACTTGAACAGATCACAAAAAATCAAAAATAAAATCAAATGAAATTTCTCGGAAAATATAAATCTGCAAAAACATCCTAATAGAATAAACCTATGAAGAAGAAAGGAACCCAATAATCAAAACTGTCTGACGGAAATCCCAAATAAATCATGAACCGAAGAAACCTGTCTGTCAGAGGTAGATTCTACGGAGACAAAAGTATCAATTTGTAAGAGAAATCTTATATAACCATAACTATCAAAGGATATGGACGTCGCCCTCAACACACTCAAAAATTATGAACTTTATATAAATAAAACGAACGAAGGTTAGCGCAATAGGAAAATTCTAATTATAGATTATGAAACTCACAACAAACGAGATGATTTACAAAGATTACCTCATTCAGATTATTACTGCTACAACGCACATCTCACAACAGTACACATTTCACTTCTGAAGTCACACCCTCCCCAACTACCAACTTCACCCTCGCCCCCACAGCTCCCTCCACTTGTCAAGGAATATAAATAAAAGACCAGAGCCTGAGAACCCACAGTGACAGTTGAAAGAAATAACATAAATTTGACAAGGGCGTATACCAAAATCTTTCAATAAAAACCAATAACGTGGAGTAATCCCTCAATTATAGTAATAAAAAGTTTTCGAAACACTGATATTAACAAAAAGTAATAAATTGACAATTTGCTGAATGTTGTTATCCACTACTTGCATAATTGGGAATACTGACCATGAATAATCCATCCATTTAAAAATGTTTACTTTTTATGATACCAGATATAAATCTGTTTTAGCACCATATTTTCGCTTATCCAAGAATCTCCACTCTTTCCAATTCGTGTCTATTATATATTATATTACAATTTGATCTCAAACAATGGAAATTACCTAACTAAATTCTTCATATGACCATAGGTCTGGAACCACTTCATTTCTGAGATACAGGATGTTAAAAAAATCATTTCTCTCCTAATACCTCTGAAATCACCTTGGCTGGTTTTTCAATTTTGATACACATGCAAAGTACGCTCAAAAATACACTTTTTCATAGTCAAGGTTTTCTTAATGTTCATCAGTGGCGTCCCTGCCATATTTTTTTCAATCAAAATCATGATAAGCCACTCCCCATTTTTTTGAAATAAATATTATTGTAATTGTTTGAAAATGTCCTTGTAGGACGAAACTGCAGTAACATTAGTTACAAATAAAAGTGGTAGAAACACATAGAAAGTTTTATTTCTCAATTTTCATAATATTATTTTTGTAAATACCCACTATCACAAAATAAACCAAAATCAAATTAACTGCTCAAAATGTCCGCCTCCTGCAAGTATGCAAGCTTCAGCTTGCAAACAAAGAAAATAATCAAGACTGTTAAAGTGCGGGAATCTAGCTGGCCATGACTCTGTTACCCCACGACCCCTCCAGGGATTATGAAAGTTTTGATTTAAATATTCGCGTGCCAGAGCACTAAAATGAACAGATGCACCATCGTGCATAAACCACATGCGATTTCGCATCAAAATAGTAACATCTTTTAACAGAATTGGTAAATTATCTTCAAGAAATCGGCGATAAGTATACCCATTTAATCTGCCTTGTAGGAAAACGTTTTTCATGGAAAAACTATTTTAATGCGTAAATTGATGAATGTAGCCGTTACTACGTTACCAACGAATTCACTATTGTATTCGTTTGAAAATATCCTTATAGGACGAAACTGCAGTAACGTTGGTTACAAATACAAGCGGTAAAAAAACATTGGAAGTTTTATTTTTCATTTTTATGCTTACTTTGCATGTACCAAAATTGAAAACAAAAAACCAAAGCGGTTTCAAAGATACTAGGGAAAAATTATTTTTTGTTAAATTTCAACATTCTTGACTCACAGTTGCGGGCCTATGTTCATATGAAATATTTTTCTTAAAATCAACCAAGGATTATCGCCCTTCAGGATCAGTATTGAATGGTGATGTGTTATATAAAGTAATTCCTTGTATAATAACACAAAAATATTTTATACCATTTATGGTTGTTATGTTTTGTATACATTTTTTAATTCAGTATGTAAAATAGTTCAGAATTTGTTTTCTGTAGATACACCAAATTTTTTGTCTGCATAGTTTTGAAAACTGTATATACTTTTGAATTGTCACAGAAAATAATAAACTTTACTCTATCAGAACATGCTCAGAGAATTTTTATACAGGGTATCGCCGGACTTGAGCCACTCCTAATTTTTAAATTTTAATTTTTGTAGCAATATTTCGGTCTACAATATTCATATAATATTAGAAAATTCAAGAGTAGAAGTAATTTAATAATCATCAGGCCTCGATAATTGCTTGAATAGGAGCAATATGTACTCTATGCACCACAGCTGATTCTCACAAAGTTCTTTGACGATCCATTCTTTTTTGAATTGATGAAACATGAAATATCACAGACCTCTAATATTACAGGTGAAGTTTTCTCACATTGTAAAATCTTCAGAATTTAAATGAAAAACTCCCTTGTACCATTTTGGTTTTCGTGGGGTTCAGTAGATCGACGACATAGGCTATGACCTTTTGCAGGAGTCAATTAGTATTAAAATTATGAGATATATAAGAAAAATAAGCTGGTATTGACCTTGACTTGGGAAGGAATTCAAATCTTCTGAGATGAATATTCCAGAAATCAATGATAAAGATTCTGACTTGTTCTTTCTTGCATTATTTCAAAGATACTGAGGAAATATTTAATATCATACTCCAAATTCCTCAGGAACTTCTTATAAATCTATTTATAGACAGAAGTCAACACCAGCTCAGTGTGTCAGTTGAAATAAAATAAATTAAAATTTGCATAAATACACGAAGGCCACCTTGAAACAAAGCTAATTTTGAACTTGATAAACTTTTTTATTTTCAGCCTGACTCTGATTATTTTTGTAAAAAATTAATTCACATTACACAGATTTTCTAATATGACCCAATTCATACAAGGTAAAACAAAGTTATGTTCTAGACACCCTGTTGGAGGACACTCAAAACCATAAATCAGGAATGGGGAAGCCAATTTATAATCTTGATATTATATGAATAGTGTTGATTAAAAAATTATTATAAAAAACAGATCCATGTTTGAAATTTCAAAATTGAGGGGGTGGCTAAGAAGATAGAGCTAGAAATGAAACTTTTTCGATTTTTTTCCTGAATCCTCGGAATTAAAAGAGCTAGAGTCGATATTTTGTTATCATTCAATAGACAACTGAAAAACATACAACTTTCCCTATATATCTCTTACCATTTACAAGATTTCCCTTTTCAATTGGAACAGCCCTGCATAGATTAAAATACTACAAATTTGAAATATCGTGGATGCTCTTAGATTCAAAAAACTCAAGTAATTCATACGCATATTGCAGTAATAGCTGATGATAAAATACACTAGGGTACTCTTGTAACAAGATTTTCAACAAACCAAATTTCAATAGTGACATTCTAAACTGTCAAATAATACATTTGAAAATTCAAAATCTGAATATTATGAACAATTTTTTTCTATATCTCCCTATAACCCCAACCCATGTTAACCCCTCAATGTTTTATTTTATCAAAATAAAGATGTAATATTCCTAGTGAAAACTTTGAGTTTTGACTTGATCCCAGGGGGGGATTCAAGTCTCTGCAAACTTTTGCAGGATGAAAAACTCGGCAACAAATTCATTAACTATAAAATTTGTCTGGACTCCTCGAAAATTAACAATACAAAATATCGAATATATGCCAAATTTCTAACATAATATGCAGACATATTGTTAGGCTCGAACTGAATTGGTTTTCCTTCTCAATTATTTTTTTTCAAAAGTTGAGTTTCAAAAAAGATCACAGTTATCAGTATTTTTTGTTACAAATATCTCTAACTCGAAAAGAAAATATATGTCCTCAATTCAAGAAAAAAATATGCACAAATTTTAAACAAATACTGCATTTGAACTTATTTGATAATCTTCTTTTTATAAAGTAATATATGACTAGTTTTATATGAAGTGGGTTAGTGGAGATTTAATACAATCAAAAAAACTGATCCATAGAACTAAAACAATTCAATTGTACCTATTTCCTGGTAAGGTTGAGATAATTAAAAAGAAATATTTTGCATAGCTACATTTCTTGTACAATTAATAATATTAAAATACACTGAAATTGTCATATACTATAGTTTCTTTTGTTATTCAATACATCAATTTCCTCTGACGAAATAAATTAATTATTAAAAAGATGGATGTTAGAAACTAAGGCAAAGACTACCTGAACATTTTTACTACATTCTTTGAAATTGAATGAATCAAGAATATTTTTCAACATTATGCCATGCTGAAATTTCTATTATTTTCATTAATAGAAATATAGGAGTCTCTAGAAAATTTTTTTTGCATTCCTTGCAGGAATATTAATTTCTAAAAAGATACACCTCAACTTTGTTATTCCACAATATCCATTAGTCTAAATAACTACAAAACTCTAAAGGGGTAAGTTAGCAAGGGCACTAAATTTTATAGCACTTCCAATAAATTTGGAAAAATGTATTTCGCCTTTTGAATATTGTAGACAACTCATCTTTTTCTATATAACACCTTGAGAATTTGCCTTTAATAAAATCAATTAACAGAGTTTTTTTTCTGCTTTCAATTCGCTCAATGATATATGTATTCTAAAATGCAATCTAGACTCTAAAGAGTACCCTGTGTAGTTTTTTTTTGCATCCTCTAGAGCTAAAATTGCCTTATCCTTATTACCCTGTTGCCATTCGACAAGAGCCAGTTCAAGAATTGCATATGGAATAATGAAATGATCTTCTACCAAACTTTTTCGCATAGATATCACAGATTCTAAACATTCTAATGCAAGTAAAGGACTACCCATATTTCTAAGACATGATCCTTGCAAAAGTAAAATTAATGCTTTATTATCATAATCATATTTGGATGGCTTTGGGTTAGAATCAATGTCTGCAAGAGATTTTTCAATCAATTTTAGTATTTTAGTACCAACTGATTTTTTTTTCAATACTTTGAATAAGTTCCACAAAAACATTAGTTCAATTACTGGTAAAGCCAAGGTACAATTTTGATTAAAATATCGTTCTGCCCTTTTCATTGCAAATTTTTCCATTGGCAATGATTTGCCAGCAATTCGCTGCCTGTATTTAGGAACATCCCTCATGAGTTGATTCATTTCTTCCAATTCGGATTGTGTCAACTCATTTTTGAGAGCACACATTATAACTGCTTTCTGATAACTATATAAGCTTCTAGACCACTTACTTTTTTCAATCAACTGAGTACAGTAATATAGAGCTTCTCTCCATTCTGTTTTCAAACAATGCACCCACACCAATTCCCAGTAGCAAATGTGATGGAATTGCGGCCATATATTCTGAGATTTCCATGACCTCGTATACATCTCTTGACTGGCTTGTAGATCACCAAATAATAAATTTACCCGGCCCTGGAAAAAGAGGAACCATACGCTCTCAGGATGTTTCTTCAACTGGTTATCAATAATTTCTTTACACATTTTCATGTCTCCCTCCTTATGACTAAGGACAGGCAAAACCACCAAATTATATCCCAACATGGTCATTATACACATAAGTTGCCTTAAACCATTCAACCTACATCCAATAGTCAGATCATTCAGACCATTTTGTTTATTTCCAGAAAATCCAATGAACTCCAGAAGTTTGACAATTCTTGATGGTAACATTGAAATCATTAAATTAAATGCTCCCACACCCATCCTTACACCACTCTCAAAATGGTTTTTTGAACTGTCTCCGTGCCAATCCCTTTTCAACAGAATTTGGCGGCAGTCCTTATAGGAATTGAAACAAGATCTTATTTTCAATCCAGCCTTGATAAAACTTGAAAGCGTTTCGTCCTCCATGAAAGTGAGCATAGCTTTCAACAACAAACTTTCTGCATGGCAGAGCTCAGCATGAGCCTCTAACTCTGTATACTGGTCAAAATGGGAACGTTTAACAAATTTTCCAATAGATTCCCCTATAGTGTTCTTTTTTCTGGATTTGTTGCAAACACTCAGTGAATTTTTTAAAGCTTTGGATGCTGCTACAATTGCCTCTGGTTCAAATGTGAGAATAGCTTCCATAAACAAAAATATAGAATGCCCGAGTGAATGGTACATACTTGAATTTGAGAAAGGAGTCATCAAATCTTTAGCTTCAATAAACTGGTTATTGAAAAAGTAATCGATAGCTCTTTGAGATTCAGCTAAAGCTCGATCTATGGTCATACCATTTTCAATTGGAGAATCTTCAGCATCCTCGAATTCATCCTGCTCATCATCACTTTCACTTGAATGATACTGGTCCACTGGATTCATCCTTATTGTTTGGCAAGTAAATTAGTATTACAATAATTTTTGATGCTCCACAGTTAATAAATCATTTTTTTAAAGTACTTATTATTGTTGCTACAGATCAATTAGGACTTCTATATTACATAGAAAGATAATATATTTCTATCTTCTGCTTTGTTCTTGAGTTCACTATTGCCACGTCACAAACAATATTTATTAACACGACTGATAAAAACATAAATGTCCTGCAAGATGAATCAAAGATCAAAATAACTGGTTATATTCCTATGTTCAAAGGCCATACAAACTGGCAAGGACCACCACCGATTCACAGAAATTAAAAGTGTGCAAGTACTTGTCCAGGCAATAATTGCTTCTTAAAGTCGGCAAAAGTATAAAATATATTTAAAGAACTATCTAATTCATTCGCAAAGATATGGTGATACTTCAAAGAAACATGGTTCTAAACATTTTATCTTAGGTTTTGATCGTATCCATGCACCATAAACAGAAAAATGAAATAAAAACTGTTATCCGTGCTATATTTCCAACCATCATAAAGGAGTTTTCTGGCGTTTAATCGTATCCGATCGTGTATTCAGAAACGATTCGTAGTTACGTCACATCTTACGTCATCAATAAGACTGGCCAGAATGGAATGATTCAATTTGTGTTAGATGTCAAATTCAATTTTCTCTAACCTCAATTAGAATCGGATTTGTGCAAGTAATAATTTTCCAGCTTTTTTTGTACATCTTTACAAAGATAAGAAAATTTTAGCACTTTATGAAGTATAACGATCAAAATAAAGCAGAAACTGACGCAACGTAAGTAACGTCAAATTCTGTTTCAAAAGCAACCCCAAGCCACAAAATATTGTTTACCATTCTGTGCTCAAGCTAAGGTGTTTTCTGGCGTTTAATCGTATTCGACCGTGTATTCAAAAACGATCCTAGTGACGTCTTTAAGATTCGCCAGAATGAAATGATTCAATTTGTGTCATACGTCAAATTCAATTACAAAAACAAAGTTTTCAATTTTCTCAAACTTCAATCAGAATAGGATTTGTGCATACAATAATTTCCCATCTTCATTTCGTACACCCTTACAACGTATTTGATAAAAAGTTCTGGCACTTTATAAACTATAACGATAAAAATAAAGCAGAAACTGACAACTGACGTACCGTAACGTCTAATTTCGTTTGAAAACCAACCTCACGTAGTTTTGAATCATCATAAGTTCCACTTGAGTGAAATTTTACTTTATTCATTGATTATATTGTGTAGAAATTCTGTGAATGATATCTAATTCGATTCTATACTAATGTTTAGAATACAAACGAAATAGAGAAATGTGTTTTTCGTATAATTCAGCGTTCATATGAAAGTAATTGTTTCGAAAATATTTGTCTTACATGTAAATCAATAATAATAATAATAATACTTACCTTACCCTACGGTGTGGGGAGTGGTCGTTGGTTGCTAATGCTGGCGCGCCCTCTCGAATGTATCGGGGCTTTGGGGGATAGGGCCTGACCAGCGCACACTACGGTGGTAAAAAAAAATAATAAAAATAATAATAATAAATGTTTTTATTGCTACACAAACAACAATCACACTGTGTGATAGTGCAACTAGTCTTTCACGTAAGTAAGGCGGATATCCCGAAACAACAATTCTATGCGTGAAACTAAGCAAATAGATTGCTCTTAGATATTTGAGAGAAAGCCAGCCAGAATCTCGAAAGGACGGACTTATGTGATCGTACTTTCGGATATCGTAGGAAAATCTGACACAACTGTTTTGTATACGCTGGAGTCGCATTACATCTAATTGTTGTAAGGCGAGTCCGTAGATACAATCGCAGTAAGCTAATCTTGAAAAAATTAGTGTTTCACAAAGACTCAACTTTAGACTTTTTGATAAAAGGTGTCTATTTAGATAAAGTTGTCTCAATACATTGAATGACGTTTCACACAGGTTACTTACATGCTTCGTGAATCCCAAGTCTGTATCTAACCACAAGCCCAGATTTTTACATTCATTCACAAAAGGAACTATGTTATTGTTGAGACGGATCGACAATGACTCACACACAATATTTCTTTTGCTTTTGGGACCAAATAACATGACCTGGGATTTCTTTGGATTGATAGTAAGATTATGTGCACAGGATACATCGTATAGAGTTTTAAGGTTTCTGTTAATATTTTCATTAGCGAGTGTAATATCTTCAAAGCTGAATGAACTATACAATTGAGTATAATCGACATAGTGATGCATTTTACTAAAACTAATAAATTCATGAATGTCACTGATAAAAATTGCAAAAAGGAGCGGTCCCAGGACTGAATCTTGCGATACACCAAATTATTTTGATATTATTGTTGATTGATTACCATCAAGGTGAGTTGATTCGGTCCTTTCGGAGAGATAGCTATTCATAAGTGACACTGCATTATGGGTGAAACCAAAGCACTTAAGTTTAATGCACAATAAAGAAGGATCCAAGGTATCGATTGCTTTACTGTAATCAAGCATTGTGAGACATGTTAAATTTCCTTCATGAAGTGATCTGAATATGTCGTCAGTGACGAGACTCAGAGCCGTAGTAGTGCTAGATAGAGGGCGAAATCCAGACGAAACGGATGTAATAAGATTTTTTCGTTTAACGTAATATGTGATCTGTTCTTTAATGATCACAGGCTTTTGAGATGGCAGGAAGAATACTAATAGGTCTAATATCAGAGATCTCTGAGGGATCGTTACATTTTGCCAATGGCTTAACTCTGGCATGTTTCCATTGGGAGAGAAATTTACTAGTCTCAATGGCAAAGTTGAAAACATATGTTATGTATTCCAATGAATGGAGCAAAACTAAATCCCACATACGGATTGTGATTTCATCAGAGCCATAGTATTACTACTGATTTTATTGAAGTGCTTATTCACTTCATACGAGTCTACATTATGAAAAATAAACTCTGGTTCATATTTAGGATTGTAATATGTTTCGCATACAGCTATTTACTGGTCGTTTTTTTAAATATTGGTATATAGGTGAAATGTTCATTCAGATCATTCAAATTTTTCAAAAACGGGGGAATAGCTGGAGTTTTGTTGTCTCGAAGAACTTCAAGAGATCTGAGAGTATTCCATGTAGCCTTAAAATTGTTTTGTCGAAGTACATAATTGAGATAAACAGTTTTTTCACGGCGGACAGCACTAGAGACATAATTACGCAGTTCTTTATAGTATTCCCAAGATCCCGGAGTTCTCATTCTTTTGTATCGTTGAAAGGCTTTGTGTTTCAGTTCAAGCATTAGTTTTATATTGTACGTTATCCAGGGTTTGGGCGGCTTAGTATTGAGTTATCATTTAAGAAGGTACTGGTGCTCTTCTAGACCACTTCTTTTTTGGGGAGGGAAATTTCACTCCTCCGTTAGCAATTGCTCCCCTTTTTCAACCACTCTTTCAGTGATTCTTTTCGAAATAACAAATACGAAATAAAGATTTTTGTTGAGATAGTTATTTTTTGAATTTATTCAATGTTATCTGTAGCGAGAGTTGTTTTATTTTTCACATTTGAAAATAATTCATTTCCGAGAACACACAGAAGGTAAACTGAGATATTGGACGTTGAAAACACACATTTGGTGGCATAAATTCCACCATTCCATCCGGGCCACCTAATATAAATTCATAGTAATTCTTCCAATGGAATCCTATAG
>WOGR01008256.1:0-11943 GCA_015342045.1 Leptinotarsa lineolata | reverse complement strand
TTCCCACATTTTTTTGTATCAAGATGGAGTAGTAGAAAGCCAAAAACTTTCTTTCCCAAAAGATTAAACACTCCTAATAAAATATAACCCCTTCAATCTATATGAAAAATTCATACTAGCTAAAAACCGTTTCATTGTAAAATCTGCTCTAAATCTTTTATTACAAAAAATGATTTGAAATCGCATGAATTAATTCATACTGGTGAAAAACTATTTCAATGTAACATCTGCTCCAAATCAATCACAGTAGTAATTTGAAAAAACATGAAAAAATTCATACTGGTGAAAAACTGTTTCAGTGTAAAATTTGCTCTAAATCATTCATTGGAAGTAATAATTTGAAAAGACATGATGCCATGAGCAGTGAGGATAAGAAACGAGACATTTGGCTAGGTTCGGATCACACATTTGTAGTAAATGATAACTTTTCAAAGTGCTCGAGTAATTCCAGAACCTTAATTCCCATTCTACTGTAGATATCAGTGCACAGTATTAATCTTTGCACTGCAATAATCTTTGAAATACCACACCTTCCACAAAAGTAACCGGCAAGTTTTGTAACGTAATAATTTCGGCTATCGATATATCAATTTCTTTTGTATTTAAATAGATTTTAAATGCCCGAATTAGTTCCAGTATAGAGTATGGATTTTCCTTGTATGATTTTATTCACAGTTTTACATAAATTGTGCAATGTGGTTCTGATTGTAATTCTCAAAATCAAATCAATTACGGCTTAATTTATGTTGATTATCACATGTAAAAATTCAAAATAAACTTGTGCATTAACAATTTGTTTGATTAGATAAACCAGTATTCTTGAATGTGGTTGTCTATCAAAACAAAAGTGTATAATTTCATAAATATAAAAAAATGGAACAAATTAAGGTGTTGGGTAACAAAGTCTTCTAGTCCAGGCACCACTATATTCTCTAATAGAGATGAGTCTATTTGCATCAGATTCATAATTGGTTGAAAACATTGTGTATTTGCAATTTGAACATATACTCTTCCTGATTCTTTTCAAAATGAAGCCAGCTACATGACTAGTGGACAACTCAACTTTCCAGATAGAGGGCTACTCTGATAAAATGATATATCTACATATTGTATAGCTTCAGTAATATTACTGTTGGCATTACGTTCACAAAACAGTCCCTTCAAAGAATTGAACAAGTTTTCACATCTGTCATCTTCACAATTGAATGAATTTCTGTAAAATAAAAGTGCTGTATTAAAAAGCAGTTTAATAAATACTTGTGAATTGGGAAGCTGAAGGATTGGTGTATAAGGCTCCAAAGCTTCTCAATTGACCAAACATATTTTCAAGCGGATCCTGGTTCAGCCGTCTTGTTAACAAATAATCAAAACCACAGGACTTCAGAACCTGCCAAATATTCTTCACATATTTTATGACAAATGACCAATTCTTCACGCTGGGAGGCCTTCTTTGATCATTTTTCTTTATTCTCTGAAACTCCATTCCATCCAGCCATAACAGGGCTTCTTCATTCCAAAAACAAAGGTGATCAGAGGTGTCACTAAAACCACACCGTAATATTTTTCCCTTTTTTTTTTGAACCACTCAAAGAGTCGAATAAACGATTCATTTCAATTCAATTCTTTTTTATTTGTCTCAAGAAAATATACATTTTATAGACACGTCCAAACCTTAACACAAATACGATAGATTAATAGAATGATTTGATGTGCTGGGATATAATCGAGGTTGACAATGATTATGATATGGAATATAAAAGAATATAAGAAGAACAAAGAAAAACAATAACTCAGATGTATGCTCCACATGGGTTTCGATTTCGTTTGCAGAATCTGCAATAAAACAACAATAAATGTAGCATAAACATAAACCTATTAATGATGAGTTTGATATTTGGGTTTCAAAGTAAAAATTGTATCCGATATAAATATATAACTGAGCTATGTACCAATACTAATCAAAATAATGAAACTAAAATAATCAAATTTAATCCATAACAAAAATTATGCAATGAAAAATATAGAAAAGAGATACTCACCATTCTGACTAGCCAACTGAAGAGTTGATGCAAACCTCTGGCTAAAAATGTGAAGTGCATTCTTTACCTTCATTTTTCAAATTTTCTTCTCACAGATGTGTTCACCAGTAATATGCGGCAGAACTTTTAAACCGTCAATTGGCCCATTATCATTTTCATAAAGCTTTTGTACATGCTCCCATTTTGCTGTTTTCCTGACATTATTTTTTGAATAATGGAAATCCTTTTTGATAAAATGATTTCTCATTCCTTTCAACAAATGAGGAGGATCCAGAATAGGATAGACTTTGAAATCATCAATTTCTAAAGACCCTTCTCGATATGTGGATATATTACCACATCTCAAATATACCTTTTTGGTGTCATTCATTAGAGTATTAATGACACTAATATTATTCTGAACACATATTACTGTCACCGGTTTTAGATTGATGTTTATTGATTTTCTTATTATTTCAGTTAATGACTGTTTCATTTGCAAGGTTTTTCAAACCTCTGATCATAAACATTGGGACATGATCTGCAATATAGCTATTAAAAAGGTCTCCACCCATGTCTTCAAAGCCCTCTATGAAGCCAGTATGTTCATTGAAATGAAGACTAGGCAAAATTGCCATTTCATCAAACATAACCACTATATTTTTCAGAGGAATTCATTTCTTGTGTCATTTCTTGAAATGATTCAAAGATAACATCTTGGATGCCTGGTCTCCCAACCACTAGGGCAAGTAGCCTTCCTAATGTTGACTTACTTTGCAGAATGAATATTTTTGACAGAAGTGCATAAGATTTGGGACTCTGTAAAGGGCCACGGAGAGTAACTTTTTGTCAAGGGTAAAACGCCTTAGTTTCTTGCACTTAATTGATTCTCGAAATTGCAATCGAATCAGTATTGTTGACAAGGAATTCAGCTTTTCCATGTTATGCTTCAATTCATATTTATTCTTGAATGTTTCAGCTTCACGTAATCTATTGCTAAGGTTTTTTCTACTGTTCCTGATCTTATTCACTGTTTTGTGCAATACTTTCACTGATGCATATAACTTTTTTTTCTTGGTGTGATTGCCTGCTTACAAACTCCTGAATGCTTCAGGAGCTGAAGTGGTGACATTAGACAAACAACAACATTTTCTGAAAAAGAATGATGTCAATTACTCCACAAATAAATGAATAGATATGAAGATTTATTTGTGAAAATGCAAAATATGGTAATGAAGAAATAACCAAACCAGTGGTCACGGTAGTGCAGAGATTAACACATCCCCTTTTCAAGCGGAAGACCGGGGTTCGATTCCCCGCCGGGCTACCGTGCTGGGTAATCGCACCTTAAAAGGTAAGGCCTCGTTATTCCATTGCTCGCACAAGTTTCGACTTCTGAGGGTTGACGTTCGTCAGCTGGTTAACGGAATGAACAATTTTAGAAGATTTTTTTAGTACATACCATAAGAGGAATCTGGTTCCAAAACCAATGTTAATGGCATGGTCGAAGAAGTTGATGGCTCATCTAGATGGAATAGATTGATTTCATCTGAAAATAAAATAGTAGGTAAACTTATTAAGAAACTGCTTAGTTGAGGATTCAAAATAATTGTGGCAATAAAATATTCAAATTGAAATACTTTTGACCCTCCTGGCTCGTCCTCTGAGATTTGAATCAATAACTAATTTAGATTTTTACGCATCTCAGAGGTCAAGCTAAAATAGGATGTTTAAGTAGTACATTTCATTTGAGGATTGAGATATTAGAACTGACTGTTAATGATGAGAAGTTGAATAGCCAGCCATCTGGAACAAAGGTATTTATTTGACCTAAATTGTTTTATTATTTGGACGTTTAAGAATTGAATGCAACTATAATGTAGGCACAGGCATGGTATGGCAAACTCTTTTAGAACGATATACCATTACTGGGTCCATTTCATTGATATCCCTATTATTCATAGATTGCACCTATTTTCTGAATTGTTCTAGATATTTTCCAGGATTTGAAAATTTGTGTAGCATTGCAGATCCTGAACACTTTGAAATGCCGCGTTTCCTAAGAATCACTAAGAATCAAAAAACAAATTAAATGTATGAGATACAAACTAACTGATCGAAGAACACTAATAAAAATAATGTATTTCAAATTCCTTTTGAAGGGAAAACGGAAAAATTACGTCACAAAACCTTATCTTCATTCTTTTTTATCACAGAAATACTGTTGTTCTGTGATTATTTGCAAAGACCTCTATATGTGGTCACAACGAATTACAATAGCGTCCCTGACCTTTATCATTTGCGTAAAACGTCTATAGAGTAGGTGGTTTGTAACTGCTTTCTATTTTATTTGTGATGGCTCATCTTGTTTCTCTCTAGATATTTTGGTGCGAATTTTTCCCAATATTTGTCAGAATGGAGGACGACATTAAATATCCTTCCTACTTTTCCAATGTTATTTCATCAGGTTTTATGTAAGTAATATTTTGGTCACTTTACATGAATATTTTTATTTTAGCTGTGGGCATTTTTGAGGACTATGGGTGGTATATACTACTATCATTAGTTCTTTTCATTTATGTATACCAAAAATTATTGAAATCTGTCGTGGATGAATACCAGGAAAAGAGAGATGAAGCAGAGTATTCAGCAAAATATCATAAAAGTGGGTAATACTGATTGTGTTATCAATGAATAAACTTCCTTTCGTTTTATAGATCCCGATTTACTTTCTAAAAGGTTGATAGCTCAAGAAAAGCGTACTTTGCAGCTCCAAGAAAAATACAACAAAAATGCTGAGGAATACCAGAAAAAAATACAAGAGGTTAATTTTTTTAATACCCAAGAGCCTATATTAGTTGCATATCAGTGGAACAGAAATTGAAAATATCTGAAAGATCATTTTATTTATTTATTCTTATGATCCACTGTATACATTGATGGAGAAGTGGAAAACAAAAATGGTTATTTAGTAATCCTTATTTGTGTCGGATATCCAGTTGCCTTCATGTTATTTCCATCCATGGTTCGTTTGAAACAGTTATTGGAGATGATTTTGAAATTATTTCAATATTTGCTACACGTGAAATCAATGAAATTATTTCAGCTAATAGGTTTCCGAATAATTCAAAATAATATAGCTCAGAATGCACTCCAATTTTTGTCACAGTTCAAATTCAAATTTATTTATTCATTCAAAAAACCACTCTTATATAGTAATTGTCAAAATAAATAGAGTAAATCCAAAGTGAATTTATAGATAATAAAAATATACATCATATAATTAAAATACAGAAACATATTGAAATTTTGTTAAAAATTCAGAATTATCATAAAATAAATGTCTAGAAGGAATATATTTCATGATGTTCCAAAATCTGGATTGTGTAGGTTCATTTCTAACATGAACAGGTAATTTTTTTGATTCTTACACTGATTGAGAGTGGACCATTTGACATTAATTGGATGTAATTTTAGCTTGTAGGGATGATTATGTCTAGTTTAATATTCATGTATATCTACATGTCTGGACAGATTGCTTATAATATAATGGGCAACTTCCATTATGTACAGGCAGGCCAAAGGTAGAATATTTAGCTCTAAAAATATTTTTCTGTACCAAAACCAAAAATATCTTTTGTGCAGAGAAAAAATTTCTTTTCAGTAAAATACCATACAGTAGTATAGACTGGATTTCAGCAAAATTGAAATTCCTGAAAGTGTGAATCAACATTTCTCATACAATGAAATTGATATATTTTTTTGGTTAATTTTTATGTTTGCACTGGTGATATGTTCATGTCAGATCATCCTCCAAAGTAATGCCCAGGAACTTTACGGTGAAGTTCCTAGTAATATCTGTATTATCAAGTTTATTTGAGATTGAGTTGTTGATAAACAGTTTGGGTAAGGTCATTGTGTTCATCAATTTCATTTCATTAATATTTTATATTCCTGATAGAAGTTATTTGGATTACATAACTAGGATCGGTAGTTTTTGCTAAGATTTGTTTTTGTTCATGATACTGAAAGGTAGAACTGGAACCCTTTGGTGAAAACAAACACTTCTAGAAATATGTGTTTCTAGGTCTTACCTTTTTGTGTTTCTTAGTATGTTTGATGTACTGTTTTGGAACCTTTGGTGTAGTAATGAATCTTACTGGAGTTTTATCCCAACACCAAACCGTTATTTTTAACACCTCGACACATGTTTCAATCACCAAGTGATCATCTTCAAGAGGATTTAAATCTTCCTCTTGTTGTTGGGATAAAACTCCACTAAGATTTCTTCTTACTACGGATCATCCCACTGTTAGAACTGGGGGTTATGACGTGAGTGAAATCTAGGTAGCCTGAAATTTATTTACGATATTTGCAGTCTACAAAAAATATAAGTACCACTTCTTTTTTTGTGAGATGCATTGGCAGCTGTCTAAAAGAACCTCTTTCCGTAGAGCTTTCTTTGATTTCAAAATGAATGAATAAAATTTTCTTCGAACCTTTTCGAAAGTGTACACATGAAAAATAGAAAGGATTCCAAATTATAGCAGAATATTCTGATTTACAACTAACATATGAGTAGTGAAATATTTCGCGGGAATTTATATTTGTGAGTTTTTGACAATTCCTTATAAGCATCTTGTTCGCCTCTGAGGCTTTTTCATTGATCTGGTAGGTAAATGACATATTGGAATTAAAAAAAAATCACTCAAGTCTTTGGTTGGATCGCACCATATTAATAGGTTATTTTAATATTGAATGGATTAATTAATATATACCCATTTATTTTCTTGTAAATGTCATTTTTCATTTGGCTATGACGAGATGTAAGTTATTGTTCTCACACAAATTGTCCGAGTCTCTTTGAAGCAGTTAACAGTCATTTACATTCGCAGCAGATCTGAAAATTTTCATTTAAAAAAACCTTTGATTTTATTTTGAGTCCAATTTGAGGTAGGATTAAAAAAAGTAAGAGAGTGGGTTAAAACCTATATTTATCAATTTCATGATTATATAAATAACTTTGCAGAATTGTGAGCTGTATCCACTAAAAATTACTTCAAAAGGTCTTGTGCTGAAGGAATGATAACCAACAAACACCTAATTGTTAAAATATAAAAGAAACTGAAAGGCACTATCGCACAAAACTAAGGAAACGACTGATCTCTACAACGACACTTTTATTAATGAATAATCCCTTTTGTAATAAACTGAAACATCAGATAATGAATAATATTAAGAATTAATCATAAACCCTGTTGATTCAGACGACAAGGAGCGATGCCATAACGTAATCGTGTTTATCCAGTACAGAGCTCACATACAGAGGAGTCGGTTAAATTTGTCACTATGTATTGAAAAAAAAGATTACTTGTGGCCAGGTAAATATGTTTGTATAAGATAATTTTGAAGACCTTTGCAAAATTTAGGATGAAGGAGATTGTTAGACCTCCCTCCAAAATGGGACATATATACAGATATAATTGACCGACAATCTTTCACAGTGAATGAAGAGTTTTTCGATGACCTCTCACTTCGTCTTGAGGTATATCTTCAACATTGTTTCTGTATTAAAAACAGTATTTGAACGATTAGTGGGAATTAGAAGATAGACAATGATAAAAACTTGCGAATGCATCAACTACTTCTTGAGGCTTGCATAATGCGGTCTTCAATATTGATTTTATGGGTATTCTTGATTTTTGCTATTTGGAATGTATGTAGATCATGAAAGATTTGTGAATCATTGCTAATTGTTCATATTCGAATCATAGGTTTCTCTAGTTTGAGTTTTTATGAGGGAAGGTGTCATTTTAAATTGATCAAGGTGAAATTGCTACATTTTTTTTTTACTTTTTGATTACTTATATTTGTTATAATTTCATTTGGAATATATTTAACTAGTTGTTTTGTAAAAAGACACATTTGTCTAAAATTGTATATAATCTATCACAGAAATTACTTACTACTTGGTTAACATCAATAAAGCTGTTTAGAAACTACTAGTCACATTCCTGAATCATGTGCAATGATGGATAATCAGCTCTTTTAATAATATTTTTAAAAAGCTGACTATCCATCATTGTTTTTTTCAAGATGTACCACTTTAAATAATTTATATTTTATTGAAATATCAAAATTTGTTATAAATGTAGGGTGATATGAAATTCTGTTAGCAGCAAAAAATTATCCCGCACAAGCTCACACATTTGCAAAAACAGATGCTCTAGAATTTAGTATGGTTGTAATAATAATAATCTTCAATAATCTCAAGAAACAAGGATAAACTTACACTTGATTAGGAGCTGTTTGCCAGATTGGCACCCCACGCTTTTTTACAACAAAGTTAATTTTTTTCAAAATAGATTTATTCTGACTTCAGAATTATTAAAAGTCATTAGTTACATCAAGCCATAGGACTTATTATAGATGTTGAACGCAATCTTAAATTAGTTTCGAATTATTTTTTAGTTTGTGTTGCTATTGAAGCATATTTTTTTAATTTTCTGAACTATTATTTAATTTCCACTTTTTAGTTTGGCTTGCTATTTCAAGCCCATTTGTTTTAATATATAGGGTGTCCCATATAAAACTCCGCAGGCAAATATCTAAAAAATGAAAAAGAATATCCATATTTCGTGAGAGCAGATAATTTTGGTGTCAAAGGGTCCTCTTATTCACGTAGAGATCCAGCACTAGGCGTCTTCCGTTAGGGCGTCGCGACACCGACGCCAATTTTTTTAAATGGTAACCCAGTATGTTCAATTGGTTTTTAAATTCTGCATTAAATTCTGAATTCAGCCATATAGCACTCTCGTAGTTTTCCTTGAATACTGATGAAAAAGGCAATTTTATTGCGTATTATAAAAAGAGCCATGAATAAGTCGAAATAAATGCAATAATGTATTTACCGATCTGTCAGAAGACCTCTCAGATTTGACGAAAGTGTATTCAGTTTTGTGTTGGTTATTGGTAAAATTGAAAAATGGTTCATTTTTCAAACGCAGAAAAGTTGGATATGGTATATATTTTTGGCGAAGCAATAAGGAATTCAAAAGAAGCAGTAAGAATATACGCTAATCGGTATCCTGACAGAAAATTACCGTCAGACAAAACATTCGCTGGCTTAGCCAAATCTTTGGCACGAAATTGATGTTTTAATGAACGGAAGCAAAAAAACCAAAAACGGCTACTGATGAGAATCACGGTGTTGCAGTGCTAGGTCAAATGTTATTGGAACCATATAGTTCCACCAGACAAGTAGCATGAATTGTGACATTTCGAAATCGTCAATACAACATATTTTGTCAAAAAACAAATTCCATCCATACAAAATACATTTGGTACAAGGACTACATCCAGGTAATAATCTTTGTGTTTCATTTTTAATAACCCAAATAAATTCTCATATTCAGGAGATGCTGACGGAAGATTAAACTTGATTGCATGGTTGTCCACCCGTATTCATGATGATGATCAGTTTCTGGAGTGATGAAAGCCGTTTCCATAACAACGATATAATAAACAAACAAAATTGTCACCATTGGTCTGACGTGAACCCTCATTGGGTGCAAGAAACAAGATTTCAGTCTGTGTGGGGGATTAATGTTTGGTGCGGAATCATTGATGGTTATTTGATAGGACCTCATTTTTTCGAAGTAATTCTCAATGAGGAGAGGTACTTGGTTTTTCTACAACATGTGTTGTCGAATCTCTTGGAGAATTTACCAATACAAACTCGACTGAATATATGGTTTCAACAAGATGGGGCACCTCCACATAATGATAGAATAGTTACCCAATATTTGGATGATACTATTAATGAGAAATGGATTGGAAATAAAGGACCAATACCGTGGCCAGCTCGAAGTCCAGATATTACTCCACTAGACTTTTTTTTGTGGGGATATATCAAAGACTTACTTTATATGCGACGTCCACAAAATGTAGAGGATTTGAAAAATAGTATCACAAATGTGTTTGTGCTTCCATAACGCGAGAGACGCTTTTACCTGTCACGAATCGGGACGATTAGCAAAGATTACCAACAACATGGAGATCAGTTTTATCGCTTCATAAAAGCAATCAGACCGCTCAACCCCAGAAGCAAAACGCAGCACAGGACGATTCAGGTAGAAGATCGGCAGAAAAGGGAGTTCAGGTAATAGGGCCAAAACAGGTAGTAGAGCAAACACAGGCAGTGGCAGCAACACAGGTACATGGGATCATCCATCCATATAATTTGAGACACAGAGTTCGAATAAAGTAGTCTAGTTGTAAAACTTCAGACATCACCAGAAGATGACAAATGAAACTTTGCCGAAACGTTGTGGAAATAATTCTTACGAGGATAAAAAACACAGAACACGGAGTGGAACCCAAGAAAATATTAACACTTATTAACATAGAGGTTTTGAAGCTTTAATATCTTTTAATTATTATATGCGAGCACTTTCGATAGCAGACTGTGCTATCATCTTCATGGCTCTATTCAAACTGAAAACCGCAGAGTTTGAACCCAAGGCAGAAAATGCTTTGTTTTCAACTTTGCTAATTAATTTCCTTCACAAATACATAACTTCTTGGTTTTTCTTCTGAGGTTCTTCTTCCGATGTTCATTTTCACTGTCATTTTGAAGTTTCATCAGACAATCTGAAGATTTTGTTAAAAATTCCTCAATGCATTTATAATTTTTATTTCTCTATAGGTGATTTTTAAAAATAGTCTCGAAATTCGATCAAATTATTATAAGTATACTCAAATCAATTGCTTAGCAAAATTCAGAAATTTATGAACTTGATAACCCTTGATAAAATCTATTGTTTCATAACCATATGGATAGTTTGTTGTCAATTTTGGATTCCTTTCAAAGTAATTTTCTCTGAAAGATAAATAAAGCGATTCAAATATTATGCCAAGTACACGTATACTCAAGCCAAATACATTTGTAATAATCCCTACTTTTATTGAAACTTTCATCTTTTTGACTATATGTATGTTGGTTAACCTGATAACAAGAATGGAATAATTGATAACATATGTTATGAAATTGGCCAAAACTTGCTGAAAATCTATGATGTATTCAAATAAGACTTCATCGTGAGATGTTCACTAGACAGTTTACAAAACCACAACATCCTTGAGGAAACTATTGTATAGCGAAATACGTGTTCCTGTTTTGTATACTGTCCAGTGGAAATCTAACAATGAAGTGTTACTTGAATATAAAATAACTCTTCTCTCTTATATTTCAAGGTTACCTAGGTGAAGCCTGGTACCTCCATTTGATTAGCGAAGTATATATATGAAGAAAATGTAGATCTTTACATTGGCAAAGTAGTTTTCAGCATACTCATCACCGGACAAAGGTTTTACAGTCACGTTCGAAATATAAACTCAGTTATGATTGACAGATGATACACTGTTTACTCGTTCACCTATTCGAGTGTTCCTTGCAATATAAAAAACAATCAGATAAAGGTATTCAAACTTGCGAATACCACTCGATACTGGGGAATACCGTTTTCCAAAGTATACTCAGTATTCAAACTTGTTTTACGTACGCAGAACATGTAAGAATATTTCTTATAAAGTTAAGCCCAATTTCTATCCAGTCGTTAACGTCACTCAGGATTTTGGAAAGTTAGATCATACCAATTTGGCATAATGGTAGACAACCTGATTCACACTCCAAAGATTGTGAGTTTGAACCAAACTTTGACCAAATTTTTCTAGTTCAATTTGGTTTTTCAGCTGAATGTCAGGTGGCGTGAGGCGTTATTAACATTACCTACCTAAAATAATGAGAAGCTAGTAGCAATATTATTTAAGGTCGTTGACACCAAAAACAGTGTTTATTTCAATGAAAATTTTGGAAAAGCAAGTCTAGAGTACATCAAGACTTTCAACTTGTTCTTTGTAAGAG
>WOGR01008255.1:0-11944 GCA_015342045.1 Leptinotarsa lineolata | reverse complement strand
TTCCTGAATCTTTTCGCTAATAATACTGCCTTGCTTTCCAGCCCACCTATAACTCCATATAACCCGGTGTTCAGACTTCAAAATGTTAGTTTTTACTCGATGATGGGTTAGAACCCGAAACCGGTCGTAAGAATAAAATACCTAGTGGAAATTAGACAAAAAGTGTTTCAATTCATCTCATTAAAGTGATCATGAATTTCCACAAAATAAACAAGTCATCAATAACCCAGATTAGTTACAGTAAGTTATTAGACAATTTTCTTGTTTCCCTTTATGAAAATGATATGATTTCACCAGACCTACAAAAGTTCTTATTAATTTTTATAACTTATTTTATTTTATTTCATCAAAACTTTTTGACAACTGTTTCATTTTCCTATTGAAACTTGGTAATTTTTATTGAGAAATGAAGGTTTTGTTGTTGAGGGTTTACCCCGATCTTAACTTTTCCTTTCTTTTAGTGGTATGGGCTACATTGTAGGATCAGAAACAGCAAAGGCAGTCGGCCAATGGCAATGGGCTTTAAGGGTGACTCCAGCTTTGGGTGTGATAGCGGTTGCACTGATTATTTTCGTGCTAGTTGATCCAGAAAGGGGACAAAGTGAATGTAGTGGTCATATGGAAGCCACTCCATGGGTGGAGGATATCAAAGATATTGTTCAAAAGTAAGTATTATTTTTTTTTCTGAAAACTTGAAATCCCCGTTAGCAATATTCGTAAAGCATATAAATTTATTAAAAATTTAGACAATAATATTAAAAACAGACCATTGTGTGTGTACACATTAACGTCATGTGTTTTTGTAGCTCCAATCTCAGTAAACATTTATTCTTATTCTGTCGACCAATTGAATGATGGATATTTGAATTGAAAGGCAGATATTTTTAGGAGAGATTAAAATTTTTCGGAAAAAACTTGTGGCCTTTTATTTCTCCATCTTTATGCAAAAAAATAATATGGACAACTTCATAAGAAAACAAGAAAACAATTAAGTTCAAAATCAAATCTTTACAAACTGGAAGAAAACGCACTTCAAAGCAACTGCTTTGACATGGACATTGTATTACACAAAATAACTACTTTCTTATATGCACGAGAATCCCTTTTTCCCATTCAGTTTGTACTCCAAACCTTCCTTATGCAATTGAAACAGATTTAATCCACAGGAACAATACACAACGTAATAGATGAAAGAGCATTGATATAAAATTTTACTTACATTGAAATTTATCATCTTTGAAGGTGTACTTCTTGAGGTTTTGGGTCGAAAACACTTGTCTTCAAATCCTCATGAGTACTTCGAACGTTTGAAGATAAAACGCAACCATTTCTCGCACAAGATTACGAATTTATGTAACTGGAAGAAATACAACTCAAGGATGATAGTTTTCCATATAAGTCAAATTTTCAGTCAATGCTCTTTCATTATTACGTTATATAGCATTCCTGTGAATGATATCTGTTTCAATTTCATAATGATGGTTCGTAGTACCAAGTCAATGGGAATTAGTTATTTTCATGTAATTCAATGTTCAGATGAAAGTAATTGTTTTGAAAGCACTTTATCTTTTTTTTAATTCAATGTTAATGTGAAAATAGTTGTTTCAAAAGGCCTCTTTCAGGCCTGTATCTGAAAGAAAATTTTTTGCATAATTTACACAACTTTTGAAGAGTTAATTTTGAACTAGAACACTTTCTTTTTTCTATGGAAGTTTCACATATTTTTTTGTATGAATATAGAGAAGTAGAAAACCAAAAAAATTTTTTAATCCCAGTAAGTATGTCCAAAACCTAACTAATATTCACATTTCTTGCAATCTTTTGGTTTAGTTTGATTAAAAACTATTTTTTTGTATGTTGTTCCTCGTTTCTTTGTACCAGCTGTTGGATGTTCAACTGGCTTCTATTTTTGGTAAATGAAACACTTGAAACCTTCGTTAAACCACGTTTATTGTTGAGAACAACTTGTTTTATGTGAGGGAGTTGAAAACATACTGGCATTCACCGTTTTCCAGTTTGTTTACAATATAAAACGCAGGTTTTAGTGATAGCCCTTAATGCACCAATCACTTGCCAAGCTCAGGAATATTACCACATCAGGTAATCCTTAAAAAGAGCATCTTAGCGTGCATACTTGAAGTGAGAAAGTGGAGTGTATGAAATATGGATGTGAGCATTAACTGCAGCAGGGACATCATCTGCATTATCTGCAAAAATATTAAATTTGCAATCAGCTTCTATTTTATATATTATTCTAACTGAAGGCTACGTCTAAAAATTTTTGCTGCATTTTTTGCTATAAATCCGATTGTGAAATGAACATTTTCATTATCTTTGATCCCTCTTTTAATTGCTACTTTTGAATTCGTCTCAATTCATGGAACCTTTGGAATTCTGTAATGGGACAAAGCAAAATCAAAGATTATTTTGTGAAATATTTAAAAAGATTGTTAGTACTTTCAATAGTATTGCTGGTCTGCCTTTAGTCTAAGTAATAGAAGCTATTCTACTAATGCCAGTTGGAAACAAAAAAACATCACTTATGATATCTTCTTGTAAACAATTGAAAATCAGTAGATGAAACAACATTCAGAAAGTTGATTTTTATTCAGCTACTAAGTCCTGTATTATTCCACTATTTTTTATATTGGCTTCTGACAAAGATCATTGGTCATGACTGTTCTTACATATAGTTGATTGGTCTAATAGAAATATGTCATTATGAACCTTTTTAGTTTTGTCTCTTTAAGAACAACTACAGCCTGATATTTCCCAAATTTTAGTTTCGTAAAAAATATTTTCTTTTGCTAATATTTTATTTATTTTTCATTTCAGTCGCAGTTTCATGTTTTCCACGGCTGGATTTACATGTGTGGCATTCGTTGCAGGGGCTCTGGCTTGGTGGGGTCCAACCTTTATCGAAATGGGGATAAAATTACAGAGTAGTGATCCTGTTGATTCTGAGAGGTAAAACTTTTTTTTTGATAATTGACAATAAATGAAAATATAATGAAAAAAAAATTTTTTTTCATTATAATAAAATTGCATTTCTTCAAGAATATACTTATATCATTTTAGTAGTGTCTTGAAGAATATTATAAATATTACTGAAAAACTGAATGGAAATTCATCTTCATACATATTCTTTTCGACCTTAAACCCTTAGTTTCAAAAAAATTTGACCAAGATTACAAGAAAGTGAAGAAAAAATGAAATGAATATAGAATAGTCAGAAATAACTCATTACAGTAAAAGGCGAAATGCATTAAGTGAACTAAAATTCGAAACAAGTAAATAGGGAACAATGCATAACATGAAAAAAGAAAATCAAGAGTGATCATTAAATGTATGATTCAATACTTACTGACTTCTGAGACGGACAGAAGATCCAAAAAAGATCCAGAACAAGAACCAGATAATACATGTTCATAAAAATGAGAATATTCATAAAAATGAGGATAAACAGCATTCCAACTACAGAAATTTGCATATCACAAGACTAATTTTAAACTATACAGGGGAATTCATGAGAAAAAAACTGAGGCAATGTAGAATGGAGTCAAGTGTTAAAATTCTAGACTAGTTTAGTTCGGTTTGAGATCGGAGTTGGAAGTGGTTATAAACAGTCAAAAAATTGTTGGTTTACTAATAAACCCAAAATGGATAGAGGGGTTATCGTTGAGCTCTTAAAAATCTTACTGATCCCCATAATCTTGTCAGCCAAAAATTCGTGGTATGCAAATTTTCCTGAAGATTATTCGTTATTAAAAAGTCTGAAATCAAACACTTGTGAGATAACTTCAGTATTCTAGATGAAGTCCTCTATTGCAAAATTGAAGGTAATGAGAATAATTATATTCTCATTGGACTAATTTGGCTCTTACTTAAAACTCAATTTGCCTAAAAAAGCCACCTGAAGATGTTATGACAGTGACACCTTTTTGAAATAAAATTTTGTTGAAATGTATTGCCTTGGCAGGAACCATCTGTTAAGTGGCCTAAAGAGCTTCATAAATTAGATAAGGGCCTGCCTGAGCCTGGTAACACATTTACTCATAATATTTTTTGTATCTAGGTAGCATTTTAGGAATATAGTAGGTTTGATTGCAAGATGTGCCTACACTGACATTATACCAGTTAAAATGGCTCCTGTCAATGCCTTCTGACATCTGGTACCAGCCCCAGTCTTTTTGGTTCCTTCAACATATACAATTGGGTAATAAAACCTAAGATTGAAGGTATAAGCAACTCATTTTATACAAATGACGTTCTGAAAGAACAACCTTGAAACGAAAGATAAATGCAGAATACCAACGGCCATCTGTTGCAAAGCTGAGCTTTGACTTTAACTTTCATGTGAAAATCTGCTTTTTGTTTCTCTGCACATTTTACTGTCGAAGCAGATCCTAAAAGTGTTGCATTCAACAGTGTTTCAATTTGACAAAAATCTCACCAGGGTCAAGAACTCTTCTACCCCAAGAATATTAGCCCTGTCTCTTAAACATACATTTCCCAAGTACACTTGATAAGATATTTGATAGATCGAAACAGAACTGTCGGGTATTAGATCCACTTTTCGGCTGTTATCATCTTAAGAACTAGCTATTAATGATAAAAATGGAAGTAGCAAAAACAATCAACCAGTAGACAGAGTTGTACTCTGAACGGAAGTGTACTATACATTGATTGACTTGTGTTTGGATTCTCAAATTATAAGTTGAAACCCAAATTTGGAAGGAAAATCTGTTTTATGTAATGGAAAGGAAAATATATCATGTAATGGAAATGAGGCATATCATAAAAATAGTCGGTAAAACCAATTTAGACACATAGAACTTGAAAAATGGCCTAAAAACAAAGAATTTGCAATTCAACTCCTACTGCTGGTTCTATCTATCATAAGTCTCATCAGTTTTGCTAGACTGTACAATGAATGCTTCGCTGGATTTGATTGTATTTAAAAAATAAACCTGTTTAAAAAAGTTATGACATCTCTTGTGTAGATGCCATTCATGGGACTGATAAAGGCTTAATCCACGAATAGCAAAGATAATAATCAATGCTCCTCCAGGCGATCCGTTGTGAAGACAAACTTATATATCACTGGACTTAACTCTTCTTATAAGACGATCAAATCTTATCTTGAGAAGACACCATTTAGGGGACCGATAGAACACTCAATATGCGAATATCAATAGTATATGAGGCTCTCAAGAAAGTCAAAAGACAAATAATCTCGTTCGGCTGTTAATATTGAAGCTTGTCTATGTAACAAAACACTTCGGGGAACCTTGTTGATCCGATCATTGAAAATCAAATTCCTTTCAGAGTATCATTCCTCGAACTAGGTTGAAATGAATTCGATTTCAAATTAACGGAAATCAGAGTATCATTCCTCGAACTAAGCTGATAAGAATTCGATTTTCAATTATCGGAATTCATCGACTTCATGTTGATGGACAATACCTTACAAATTGACGAGTGGCCACATAACCCGAAACTGGTCTGCAAGTTTGTTTCAATAATCAAAAATGGATTCCGGCAGTTGTATTGCCAACAGCATATGCAGGAATTACTTCTGTGAAGAATCCTGCACTGACACTTATCGGATATAATCCATCGTGCTTAGTGATATTAGCCAGGGAAGTAGTTGTTTTCTGATAGGCATCACTCCTTGAACCTACTGTGTAGATAAAGAAAGACTGACCCGAACGAATTATTCCTTTAGATAATTTGATTCAAAGCCAGTCTTCAAGTGTACTCACGTATGATAGGAATAAAAATCCTGATTGATTTTGCCAGAATTCTGAAATTCTTCTTCAGGCGTAAAGTTTGCAAGCTTGGAGCGATAGCAATGACAGATTCTAGTTAGATGAAGCTGCTTGCAACACCTTTCCTTGCGACGGAGTAGGCAGCTTTATTACCTTCCTTACCATTATGGTCAGAAATGGGTGATAAGTATGAGGAACATTTGAAAGAAATTTCGGGAATTCCCCGAATACAGATATAGGTACTAAATACGGATTAATTTGTTCTGGCCAGAAGGAGAGCAAATAACTTTCGGCATGAATAACTCAATTTAGCATGAAACCAGAGCCAACAGAACACATCAGCATAAATAAGTTATGAATTCCAACTTTTTTCAGTAGTGTCACTGTGTGAGACTCTGGGTAGTGGCCCTGTTCGCCACCCTCTGCCACTGTATTCAATTAATAATTGAAGTGGCAAAAATATGGCAAAAATATGGATCCCACCCCTTGACTGGGTGGGATCCATTGACCAGTACAGACAGTTATGAAAATTGATAGTCCCCTTCAGAAAAAAAGTTGTCCCAAAAAAGTGTTGAAACTACAAATTTGGCTTAACATCCATTCACTAAATAACTCACAAAGTTGTAAACGTCTGTCAAAGTTATTTTCATTTGATTCATGCCTAATATTCATTGTATACAAATGATATTCATCTTGAGCTGTAAATATTTGCCTAGTACTTAGTGAGGTTTATTATTTTTATTTGCCTCCGATCCTGTTTTTGATTAGGCTACAAATTCGGTAAAGCATTTCTGGCTTTACAAATTTTAGCCAATAAACAAATGTTGTAATATTAGTGTACCTACTAGTTTCATAATGATTATCAATACTTGTTTTCCATTCCAATAAACAATAGTGAGCAAAATATTAAGCTAAAATAGATAGGGTTAAAATACCATAATGCAGAAATGTAGAACTCAAACTGCGTTTATTTTTTTATTTCAAGCATCATTCTCATCTACTTATTTGTTAACAAGGAAGTAAAGCGGTTTTTTATTGAAAATGATTGAATTTGAAAAAGTAGGGAGCATTAAAAAGACAAATCGAACGTCTTTCAAATATATATACAAGATATCGCTTGACCTCTAATCCCATTCAACATTTTTGAGTAGAATCTCACTCCGCTGAGGATGTGGAAGTAACTAGGTGAAAAATATGTCCAAGTTTTCTCCCTCAGAATAGAGATCGACAGATCTGAGCGATTTTTTTTCTAAACACCAACTATAAGAAATCGGTTCGGAGCTGCATGTATAGGAATTATCAGAATAATTTTCAATGTTTCAGTGTGGCTTACAAATTTGGAATCATTTCAATGGTATCAGGCTTGATAGGAGTGCCATTCGGCAGCTTTCTGGCACAAAGGCTGCGTCCCAACTATCAGCGCATTGATGCTCACATCTGTGCTGTTGGTTTGTTGGTGTCCAGCCCACTGGTATTCTTCGCCTGTTTGACAGCGAGATACAGCGCCTCACTATGCTTTTCGCTCGTATTTTTCGCAGAGTTTTTCCTCAACCTCACTTGGTCCATTGTCGCTGATATATTATTGGTAAGGTTTCTATTCAGCGATCAGTGATTAAGAGATGTTGGAAAACGAGGTACATCTGAATTCTTATATTGAAGCGCGTGAAGGCTTGAGTTATTTAAGTAGGAACACCATTTTATTCAAATATGTTTTTAACTGATATAGCTGTGTCAATATATTGACTGGGCAAGAATCAGTATTTCATACTTATAACTTACAATTGGGGCAGCGAAAGAATACACATGCTTCATCAATGAAATAAACGATAAACATACTTTGATACACTGCATTCTATCCTGAATGAGTCATTTGATATTGAGACTGTAGAAAAATCGCATAACATGTTAACTTCACTTTTCGAAGAAACAACACATTTCTTGTCAGCCACCCCCTCCTAACAACAAATCTCATTTGAAATTGCTTTCAATTCTGTATCCAACCCTGTAACATTACATTACGACAATAAGCAATGCCAGAAAAATACTTTTGAATTTTCATTTAATTCCGTACTCGGTCAACCTCAACACGTAATTTCACTATTTGGAATGTTTAAACTGTGCAATACTGATAACAGAAATGAGATCTCATGGTGATTTCTTGTTTAAGTGCACAATAAGGTATATTATTCTGAAATACTGGCTGTTGGTTTTATTATTAGAGTTATTTATATTTACCGTGTTTGAACTCGTGTTATTATTCCGTTTATTAATTTTATAAAAAATGGTTTATATACTCCGAGAGCAGATTGAAATAGTAGGTTTATACTATGTACATGAAAAATCTGCAAGGGCCACTGCTCATGTTTTCATCCGCGGAAATGTGAGACATAAATATGTATTGGAAATGTTACATAAATTTATGGAATAGTCAATAACAGAGGCATTTATGTGCAGTTATAGGCCAACTTAGTCGTTGACTAAGTTGTCCCAAGCATCAGGGGTGAGTTATACAAACGTTTTCAGAATTTTCATTTTACAAAATGAAAATGATTCTGGATTTGAATGAAGATGAGTTGAATTTTGTATGATTCTTTCGGAATGCTTTGTTGTACATTACATGTTTCTTGGATGAATATACCTTTAAATTGTCAAAAATTTTCGATACCAGAGTAACTCAAATCCTAATACAGCATTTCAAATTCACACCCAATACCTCCAAAAACTAAATGTTTTGTCAAGAATTATGGGTAACTATATCATAGGACCATTTCTTTTAGAATAGTGAAGGATATTTGAATTTGCTGAATAATCAAGTCTGGTTGAACATTAAAAATGCCATCCATCCAGTTATATGCTCTGTTGGACGAAATCATTAAGTTTTTCAATAAGGCAGGGCTTCCTCTCATTGTATAGAACCATTACATTGCATAGAACAGTTTTTTGATAATACCTTACCCGTTGATGAATTGGAAGGGGAGTTGGGGGATCTGAGTGACAAAATGGGCACCCATATCCCTTGATTTGACTCCAATTAACATTTTTCTATGAGGATGGTTAGAATCAAAAGTCTACAAGACAACTATCGTAGTCGATCAGTGTTGGAAAATGAAATATAAAATATGTTTTCATAGAGTAATTGTTGAAGTGATGATGAATTTTACTGAATTCCATAAAAATAGCAATTCTTTTAGTTTGGAGCAGTAGTCACGTTACTTCATTTTCTTTACATTATTACCCACTTATTTCGGTTGCAAAAATTGATAAAGCATGTGTATTCTTTCATTGTCTCAATTGTATAAGTTCTATTTTGGAACCTTCATCTTCGTCATATACTTTTTCCAATTATCTCAATAACAAGAGACAAGCTTAAAATTGATGGTATTCACAATTATGTTTGTGAAATTTTGAAATTTGCGAGAATACAGGTTTTTTCTACTAGCAGATTATTGATATATTTATATCACTTACAAGGTGAAGGATACGTTTTATTCCTAAAAGTTTTCAGTTGCTCTATCATCAGTATTATAAATGTTTGATTTTTCTAGATGATGTACTCCATTTTCCTAAAAACATACATATTGTTTCAGTACATCATTTATTTTCGGCGCGATTACCATGGCGGCAGGAATATGCGGTCTCTCATTGGGTGCATACTTGAGTCAGATCCTAAAACCAAAATATCCAAAAATTGATCCGATCATATGTGCATTTGGTTTGGCATTTTCAGCTCCTTTTCTTTTTGCTGCAACATACGCCTCCACATATAATAGTCTCCTCTGTTATATTTTATTGTTCCTCGGACAGGTATCACTGAATATGAATTGGGCAATAGTTGGTGATATTTTGCTGGTAAGAGAACTTCTGATTTTTTTTCTATGAATAGACAATGACGATAAAAATTTTTGAATTTGTTGGAGTCTCTTTGTAGCCGAATGGCATGATGTATATAAAATCCATTTAGCTTTGCTTGAATATCATCAACACACCTAAAAATGGGAAGTATATTTGTTATTATTGAAACCTATAGGTACACCTATAATTAATATTTTTTCTCATAAACAGTGATTTTGAAATTTCCCGAGGTCGACAGTCGGAATACATGGAAGTTATTCCTTTATATTCTCAAATATTTTGGTTTACCGATTAAATAAACCCAAATTAAATGGACTGTAAATTTTTGTCCAGTTTTCAGCTCCAGAAGAAGCTATGATCAGACAAGTCCGATATTGTAATACTGATTAGAAAGTGTAATATAAAATTTGTAGTCGAAAAATTCTGAAAAAAGATGCTGAAAAGTTAGATTCTCAAAAATATAAGCTATATAAAGAAATAAAAATCAGGCTCTACGAAATGAATGTTAAGGTTAGAGTTGGAATTGTGAGCGATATCATTCATTTCTATTGTTAAATCAGACATTGACAGAAAATGCCTAGGAAGCAAAGAGTTCATTTGTTTTGTTTCTTGTCAACAGAAGTTTTTTCTCATTTAAATTTAAGAATGACGGGCTACTACCTCTTTTCATCTCTTTGTCAAGTAAGTTGCAAATGTAACATAAATATATTTTTGAATTGCTTACCATTTTTTATGAAGTATTCAAATGAACAGTTATACCTGAAACTTCTACTTTGGATAAACATTCATTGAAAATGTAAGACCGAAATATAATTTTTAGAAAACATGTATCAGTGAGGATTCTCATTCACTGTTTAATTTTTGAAGTACCCAATAACCCTAACCCTTATCTGGAAGATAATTCAGAAATACTTTCTGTTTTTATAAGTGACTCCAACCAATTCAAGAATGGCGTGTTCAAAAACCTCTTTGTGGTTTATTTGTCTTATATATTTGTCTGTGTGTTTGATATTTGTATTTTGTTTGTGCTCTTACTAAGTGAGAAATATTCAAACTTTGAGTAAAATTATGTAATATTCCAAGTTTGTGTTTGTCAGGTTGTTTTTTCTATTGCAGTAATTTTTTTGTCCCAGGTGATAAATTGTTAAACGAATATCCAATTTCATATTTATGTCTGTCTCCTTCAATTTCAGGTGGTGGGTTCAGAATAAATGTTAATGATTTTCATCACTGGCTATTGCCCTTTTTCAAACTTTCACCACGACTGTTATAATGTTATAAGTTATCGGGCTTCCATGAAATGATATACTGAAACTTTACTGTATTTAATTTTTATATTTCTGCATGGCTAAATTATGTGTTTTTGTATTCTCCTTTGCTTTTTTATTTGGTGGGTTTCTCGATGGTAATGCATGTTTTGTTATGTAATTATGTAACTACTAATAATTTAATGAAATAATGATTATGAAAAATGAGAAATGAAAATTGTCTATGTTTTTTACCACTTTTGTTTGAAAATGTCCTCATAGGACGAAACTGCAGTAACTTTAGTAACGAATAAAAGTGGTAAAAAACATAGAAAATTTTCATTTCTCATTTTTCATGATGACCTCTTACCACGTAGTAACGGCTACATCCATCAATTTATTGAAATAATGATTAGTTAGCATAACTTAACTCAAATTAAAACAAGAAATGTATATATGACCCTGGACTATGAAACTTCCACTTTTGATAAAATTGCAACCAGCTGAATTTTTTCTTAGACTGTGATTTCATGCAGGACAACCTTTGATAAGTTCAAGACAAGTTCTTTGATAAGAATTTTGATATGAAAACGTTGAATCTGCATTTAATTCATAATGTTGGTATAGATTACAACTATTGAAATATCTCAGACTCCATCAATGTTATAATTGGTTTGCAAAACTGAGTTTTAAAATCAGTTGTCACGACCATTGTTGAAAATGGACTTGTGCGAGTTATGGATTAAGGAAATCTAATCCTTGAACGTGCAGTTATCAACATAGGTCAGTTGACTCACTGACCACAGAGTCTGTCATATGAGCAATAGACACAGTCTCCTACACTGCCATACGAGTAACAAGAAAAATAGTCTAGCCATTATTTCTTTACATCCTGAGACATGGACTCATGTTTCTTTCTGAATCACACTTCTAATATTTGCGTAGTTAGTTCTTATAAAATATGGTTTTAATCATATCAAGGTTTGTTTGAAGGTGATTGACAATGTTTTGTGATGAATTTCATCAGTTCAGACTTCCATTGTCTAATATTATATAAAATGATTTGAAATCCCT
>WOGR01008253.1:0-11944 GCA_015342045.1 Leptinotarsa lineolata | reverse complement strand
GAAACTTTGCGAAACCCTCATATTGTCTAGATTAGCATATTGCGATATAATCTACAGGCCTGCTTTGGTAGAATCTGATGTAAGTCGCTTACAAAAAATATAAAACAACTGCATTCGTCTTTCTTATGGTATGAGGAAATTCGACCATATATCCCCCAAGTTCGAGAAGTCCGGTTCGTTACCGATTGCCAAAACCTGGCAGCTCTACCTACTCATCAATACACATAAATTCCTCATTTACAAAAAGTCAAATAATATAAAACTTTTAAATCTCAGAATAATTCGAGGACACGAAACCGTCACATTTTTATTATTCCGAAACACTCGACAGCCAGCTTTTCAAACAGTATAATGCTTTGCCCGAAGAATTTAGACAGTACTCCATATATAATTTCAAGAAAAAGTTGAAAACATCTGAATAGAAAATATATTCATGTTATGCCTTGCTCATATGGTTTTCCCTTTGTCTCACTTTTGTGTATATTTTGCTATATATTTAACCTTATCTAAACTAAACAGATTTTTAATACTTTGAAATTTTGAAATGTATTGCCTTTGTTTTTCTTTCTTTTTTTACAAAGATTCATGAACCTACCCGCTTAATAATGTATACTAGGTAATCATTTTCATATTTCTATACAATACATGCTAGGTTAAGTTGTAAAACAGCCTCGGCTGAACTTCGCCCTTTCATTGATTTTTCTATATACTTCTTTATAAACAAAGTATGTCAATGAATAAAGCACAATAATTAGTATTATTATTATTTTTTCACCGTAGTATGCGCTGGTCAGGCCCTATCCCCCGAAACCCCGATACGTTCGGGAGGGGGCGCCAGCCTTATCAACCAACGACCACTCCCCACATCGTGGGGTAGGTGATCATTGGATCCGAAAATCATGTGCCCTGAGAAAGCGCAATGAGCCAAGAAATACAGCATTATTATTATTATTATTTGGTCATTCAGTATATTTTGAGAATCTCCCAATCTATTAATTTCTAAGCATTCAAAAATATTGAATTTTATACCTTTATCTTCCAAATGAAATACTTTATTTATATAAACTTAAAATTTCATTTTTTGCATATTTTATCAAAATGGTAACTCATGAACAACTCAAATTGTATCTAACCATACGGGGTATGTTGAATAAAAAAGGTAAATGTTCAAATTTCGCGGGCTACGTGCGTTCGAATAGCGACTTTTTTAATTTTTATGTTGGTACACTCGTCTCGAACATATGTTCACAGTTTCAGGTGTTTGGAATGTTTAGTAGGTTGATAAAAGTTGGAAATGTACTGCGTGTTCGGTGATTTTCTGCCATTGAAAAAAATTGATCATGAATTTGCATATAAAGTTTTGTGCAAAAAATGGAATTGTCTTCTTAAAGACTTGAAATGTTGACAGTGGCATACGGTGATTGTATCTGAGTCAAATGGTACAAGCTTTTCACAGAAGGTCGAGAAGATTAAATTGAAGGGGTTATATTTTTAGGAGTGATTAATTTTTGGGAAAGAAAGTTTTTGGCTTTTTACTACTCCATCGAGAAGATGTTAACGCTCGCCCTGAACGCCCCAAAACAGCTAAAACTGATGAAAATGTTGAGAGAGTGGGGAAAATTGTAATGGAGAATCATCAAATCACTATTAGAGAAGTTGCTGAGTATGTCGGCATATTGGTTGGCTCATGTCATGCAATTTTTTGGGAAATTTTGGGCATAACGCGTGTGACAGTTTGTTCCAAAATTGCTGAATTTTGACGAAAAAATCGTCGAATGAGTATCGCTCAGGAATAGCTGAATGACATCAACGGCCATTCAGATTTGCTTAAAAGGGTTATAACTGGTGAGAATCATGGGTATAAGGTAATGACATCAAAATCAAAGTCCAATCGTCCCATTGGAAGAGCCCAGGAGAGCCAAATTCAAAAAAAGCATGCCAAGTTCGATCAAATGACAAAGGTTTAGCTCGCTGTTCTTCGATTGCCATAGCGTAATGCATCAGAAGTTCTTGTCATATGGTCGTACGGTCAATAAGGAGTACTATCTTGGAGCTATGCGCCGTTTGCGAGAATCAATACGAAGAAAACGTCCGGTATTGTGGAAAAACAATTCATGGCTTTTGCATCACGATAATGCACCTGCTCATTTGTCATTGCTTGTTTGTAAGTTTTTGGCGAAAAAGAACACCGTAACCATGCCACCGTATTCACCAGATTTGGCCTCCTGTGACTTCATCCAGAAATAAACAGAAACTATAAGACTAAATGAAAACTTCATCAGAATTCATTCAGAACACATTTTGTGTTTACCATTCCTTTGTTTTTCTTGGCGAACCTGTTGCCTTCCACCTCGCATTATACTTGCGTGATTAAATTTTCATTTGGTTAGCCATAGTGAATCTAATAGACATTCGAATACAAGCTAATGAAGACATCCCGTGGTAAATGCTCTCTAGCCACTTTAACTAATTACTGGTATTCAATTATTCAAGAAAATCGATCGGCCGATGGAAACTGTAAACATAATTCTCCACCAGGTGATAATTCTATACCAGTTGGGGAAAGGTAGAATTAAATGAAACAGTTCAGCAAACAAATCATTGTAATTCAGGGAATCTATTGGAGTGCCGTTTTATGGTACTTTAACAGTAAACATTTGGACTGCATTGTCATTATTGTACTACATGCTTCACTTGATAGAGCCATGTAATTCGAATGTCACTAGTTAAATAACATTTGTCGGCACTTAATATAAAATGTACATTTTTTTTTATCGGCAAACATTCACTGGTCTAATAGTCTGTTAAATCGTAATTTCATCAAGTTATATAAGTATTACTATGTCATGATACGAAAGTGAGTTTATTCTCATCATCAAGGAATTTCTTCTATGGATTTTTTTCTTCATAAGAAATGTGTAGAATAGGAAGTGGATATGGGGAAGTCAAAACGCAGTCCTTGAAATTTCTAGAACTTCCTGAAAACGTCAAAATTCAATCATCATAAGCGTATTCTCTTTGCTTTTTCTTATCGGTTAGTAAACTATCTGTCAAAATTTGTGATTATCATCATTACAACTTACAGTTGTTCCTAATTATTCGACTATTCACTTAGTTCACCTTTTTTTTTTCCAATACATTATGTAGCTAGTTGTTTTTTGTCACGAAGTATTTTACTTTTCAGCATAGTTTCATTAATCTATTATTTTTTGTTGATCAAAGTTCCATCACTTAACAACCTACTTTTTACAATCTCCAATAACATTCATAATTATTATCGACTTCCCTATCTTTCCATATTTCAGATTTTTCAGTTTCTTCAGGAACGTAGGTCTTAAATTCAAAACAAAACATTTGTTGAGTTTTTAATGAGATGCTCCTATGAACCTGGATGTAGGAGAATTCCCATCCTTGCGTTTTGCGCGTACTTATTTATTTTGTGGCTTTTTTGGGTGTTTACTAGTTATTGTGAGTATTAGAGCGGATAGGTCATAATGATTTTTCGAGTTTGAATGTAGTTTAGTGAGTATAGTTTATGTATTAAGAACAGATCACTAGCTTCTTCAAGAGGCAAACCTTGAGTTTTAATAGCTACAAGCAGCTATTTACTTTATTCTGGAGATATTTTATGTAGTGGTAAAATCCGATTCTTTAACTGAGAAATGTTTTTCTTTCAAGTGTAAACTTCGCAATAATACGTGACTACAGACATGTTTCGATGATTTTCATGTTCAACAAATGTATGATTTGGCAGTCAATCTTTGAAATTGATCAATTCTACCAAAGTGACAAATTTTTTTTTCACGTACCTATTTCTGGTTGAAATCTATTTTTTTCGTTAACCAGCTGTATTCTCCTTTAAACGACAATCCTCAACCATCGAAACTTGTGCGAGCTAGGGATTAACGAGGTCTTTTCTTTTAACGTGCGATAACTACAATATTAATGATATTTAGCCTACCTCACCCCTTAACAAACATACTACTTAAACTAACGAACTTTCATTTTCCAGATTTTCCTCGCGTCGAAGTCGGTCCTGAAAATCCCTTGCGCGTCGAACGGGATTCACAAGCCACCCTCCATTGTTCCGTCGACGCCAAACCGAAAGTCACGACGATACGATGGACTAGAAACAACAGATTTATCAGCTCGGCACATAACCACACCATCCACCGGGTTAGCATACAGGACGCCGGGAAATATACTTGTATAGCAGATAACGGCCTCGGCAAAGTCGGCGAGAAGGAAATGACGTTGGATGTGTTGTACGCTCCAATAGTCACGTTAGAGGCTAAAACAAAAGAAGCAGAGGAGGGAGACTCTGTCCATATCAAATGTAATATAACCTCCAACCCCAGTCCAGTTACAGTCGAATGGGTTAAAGATGGGAAACCCGATTTTCGACAAAGTGGCGACACCTTGCGAATAAGTCACGTTACCTCTGAGCACTCTGGTACTTACATCTGCCGTGCTGTGAATGTTATCACTCCAAGTAACGCTCCCGTTCGAATATCTGAAAAAATCGGGAATGCTTCCATTGCTTTACTCATTCGTCATAAGCCTGGCACTGCCAGGATTATGCCGGATAAGCCCATCGCGACAGAGGGATCTGCTGTGACTTTAACCTGTACCGCGACTCCTCCGGGTTGGCCAGCTCCTCAGTATCGCTGGTTCAAAGTCGAATCAGATGGAGAAAGCAAAATTCTGGCAACTGGGACCAAATACACAATTCCCAACGCTAATCTAGCATCCGAAGGAGTCTATAACTGTCAAGCCTCAAACGAACTGGGACTCGGCGAAATAGCTTCCGTCGAATTGGAAGTCCACCAGCCTCCCAGCTTTAAATACAAACTGAAACCACTTGAAACTAAGCGAGTGGGAGATCCCAATTTTTCTGTGGCTTGCAGCGCGAAGGGAAAACCGCGGCCAATGGTGAGATGGTTGAAGGATGGTGAAGAGCTAACTGCTGATGTGAATATGTATGAAGTCAAGACTGATTATGCGGAAACCAGCAACGGAGCGGTTAGCGTCCAAAGTGTTCTGAAGTTCACAGGGAAAGCAAGGCCGAATGGTAATGAGTTGCTGCCTTCTGATAGGGGAGTATATGCTTGTACATTCGAGAACGAAGTCAAGAAGTCAGAGTCGACTATGCATCTTAAAATCGAACGTGAGTATGAATAATTATCTCGTTGATTTATTTTCTGTTCACGGAGATTCCGCTTGAACAACTTTTGCCAGATTGAATTCTGAAATAATTTACTGTTTGATGTCAGAAAATCAGAGTAGAATTTTCATGGGAAGGGGGTTTCATTTTTTCTATGTGTTTCTGTGTTGTCAGATAGACTGCATTACCTTATCGAGTTGAATATCATCATAGAAAATATAAAAAACTTGTGAAATATTCTCAAATGAATTCTTGAAAGGATATTGGAAATTGAGTAAAAGACTTCTGCAATCCCTAAAGTATACTAATGAATCCTGCAGTTTTTTTAGTAAAAGGTATCTTTTTCTCCACTTGAATTATTCCTATTGTACCTGTTCTTGTTTTGGTATTTTTTATCATTTGGAACTTTTTCACGAACTAGGTGATTTAAACTACCGTATTTTGTAGAAAATATTGTTACCTAATTTTTAAATGAAGCATCTTGCAGTTTATATAGCAATTTATTCAGTGACCTGAATTCAAACGATTTGCTATTACTGGTAGTACTTTTGATAGTGGTTAGAATAAAATTCAAATAATATAGACATTAAAAAAACATTATTCAACGTACTTGACTGTTTCCTGTCGAGAAAAATTTTGTTTTGTTGCTTGAAAAATTACAATATCTTAGTTTTCATGTCGTGAAAAGTGGAAAACTGACATCTTCCAGAATTAATCATCCAGAAGGTAATAAGTGACGACTGAAAAAGGAAATAAATTACAAAAATCAAGCAATTATTATTAAAAATAAATAACATGCCAGAAATATACAAATTACTAAAACAGTGAAGAAAAGTTTCAGATCGACTTACTAGTTGTCAAATTATCATCAAATACGTTTGAAACCGTTTTAAGTATTTCTGGAATTCATATTATCTTCACATTTTACTTATTGCTCAAATTGTTTTCTTGGGAAAACTTTTCTTTCAATTTCTACATTCAGTATTGGTACAAATTCAATATTGCCCGAATATATAAGACATATTCTTCATCTGTTTTATCATTTCTTGACAATGAAGGTTTCATTCAGTGAATTCCAATAGGAGAAATTGTTAACCACATTCAAATTAAATATATTCCTATCACAAACTGTGAACGAAATTCGAATTTTAATTATCATCGACTCTATGTTGATGATGGCCACTACCTTGCACTGACGAGAGGCCAAATAGCCCGAAACCAATCTGCAAGTGTGCCCGTTCAATAATTGAAAATCGATTCCGGCAGTTGTATCGCCAACAGCATATGCAGGAAATACCTCAGTGAAAACTCCTGCACTGACACATGTCGGATATAATCCGACAACCTCCGTGGTATTAGCCAAGGAAGTAGTTGTTTTCTGATAGGTGTCAGCGTTTATCCTACAGTGTAGGGAGTTTGAGACTGACCTGAACAAATTGTTCCTTTATATGATTATATTGAAGTATCAACATCAAATTCGGAAATTTTCGTGAATTTTAATAAAATATATGTAGTTGAAAACAGAGGTATACATGCAGGATGGCACTTAAGTAGTCCTGAAGATGTCGGGAGTTGAATATTCACACCAATTCAATTGGAAAATGTTCAAAACTCCAAGTGAATATGTCTGACAGTACACAGGTTTGATTCCGGAATAAATTCTCCCACTTTTTGTGAAGACGTCACATGTGTTTGAGATGTAGGCACATAATTATGTTTTTTTGCAGATGAACCAATTGTGCTGCACCATTTCAATAAAGTAGCATATGACATCTCGGAAAGAGCAGAAGTTTTATGCAAGGTTCAAGCATACCCAAAACCCGAATTCAAGTGGTTCTTAGGTACTAACATCAGTCCTCTCCATTCCTCGTCGGAAGGGCATTATGTGGTGCACACAACTAGTGATGAAAACGATGTATACACTAGCCTCCTCAGAATATCTGATATTAAGAAACAGGACTATGGAGAATACACCTGTCAAGTTGTCAACAGTTTGGGAACTATTGAAACCAAGATCAAGCTTCAGTCGAAAGGTCCCCCAGAGAAACCTACTAAATTGGTTGCATTGCACAATGGACCCAATTTTGTAACATTGGGTTGGGAACCAGGGTTCAATGGTGGAATTTCTAACACAAAATATTTTGTGTCATACAAGAAAATCATCAGTGAGCATGATATCGTTGTTGAAGGGTGTGGATCTACTTCCAGATCTGGTGAATGGAAAGAGGTGGATTGTCATCAAAATGTCCCTTGTAATGTTACTCACTTGGAGCAGCATCAGAGCTACTTGTTTAAGGTAAATTGATTTGTGTAATTATCAACCTTTGAGGTGAAACACTTTCTTATATTTTTATTGTACTGATAAGTTCTTTTTGATTTAGAGCAAAATGTTGTAGTTTCAGAAACATGAATCATTATCATCTGAATTTAAAACTTTCAATTTCCGTTTTCAGTAATTTATTCAATATTTTCCTTTCAGGTTAAAGCTTTGAACACAAAAGGTACTAGCGAGAACTCTCAAGAAATCAGAGAAAGAACTCGGGTAGATAGAATTCCTGTTCCCCAACGAGTTGCCTATGATAGAGCTTCTCACACCCTTTCTATTAATGTACCAGCAACTTGTCTTCCATTAATAGCAGTGGTAGAAACCGTAAGCAATGACAATCATCCCATCACTGCCTGGCAGGTCGTAGACAATATGGAGTTGCAAGTTTCTGGCTTAGTTCCTACATATAAAGAGAAAAATATGGATCAAATGAAATCCCGATTTTATAAAGGAAGGTCTCTCCCAGATGATCCTATCGGAGTCAATGATGATGAAAGCCCCAGAGTGAGAGTAAAACTTTGCCTTCAAACTCACTCAGATCATTGTGGTGAATTTGTCGAAGCAGAATGTAAGTCTTTTAAATGGTTACAGGTAATTCAAAAATTCATTATTTGCTTTTTCAGTAGGCTACGCTCACATTCGAGAAGCATCTGCATTGACAACTCCAACTCTGATTGCTATTGTGGTCTCCTGTATAGTATTTCTTCTATTCGTCGGATTGTTTTTGGTATTCTGTAGGTGTAAGAAGAACCAGTCTAAGAAATCTCAGCAAGCCAAGGACTATGAAATGGATTCGGTGAGACCCACCATTGTACCTCAACAAAATCAAGCTCCACCTCCGTACTATCCCTCTTCAGGTATGGAGAACAAAGCTCTTGAACATTCCTTGGATTTGGCACTTGCCATGGAAGACCAGAAATCTGTATATGCCACCCAGAATGGTTATGGATACCATGTTGCCAATACAGATATGCAAAGTAGACAGAATATGAATAATACTGACTGTAAGTAAAGTTAAAATTAGTTAGTCTAATAGAAAAATTACCTCAGAGACAAAATAATCTCGTTTTGAATGATTTCAATTTGAGTAAACCTATTCCACGTTTTTCACAGGGGCCAACATGGGATACCTAGAGAACAGCTACTCAAACTCGAACAATGGCGGCAGTGTGAACTCTCAAGATTCTCTGTGGCAAATGAAGATGGCGGCAGCTTCCACCAACTCTAATAATCAGCTTCAGCCTCACCACATGAATGTTGATAGACAAAATACATACGGATATGATCCTATCACTCACGGAGGTTATGGCGCTGTAGATGATTATGCACCCTATCCCCACATCACAACCCAAAGTAATCATGGTGATGATTATATGAGAAACAGTAACAATCCGTCCAGACAAGACTATTGTAGTGACCCGTATGCTGCCATTCATAAACCTAAGAAACGCATTGAGCAACATATAGGTGAGTTTAAAATGAATAATGAAATATCGTCATGTGGCTATGTTTTTAATGTCACTTCAGTAAATTAATAAGTGGACTAAAATTTTTTGGGGTATTTTCACCTTCCAAAATCTGAAAAATATAAAAATTATAATGGAGAACTTTATACAGATGTAGAAAGGACAAACTTTTTAGTTCACCCCGATAAGTTACTGCGTAAAATCTAAGTATTTTTCGCATAGAAAAATGTTCTATTTATTTCATTGAGTATGACAATTTACTTGTGAATAAAACATTTTTCTTTGCGAAAAATACTTTGATGTTACGCAGTAACTTATCGGGGTGAACTAAAAAGTTTGTCCTTTCTACACCTGTATGAAGTTATTATATTTTTCAGTTGGTGGAAGGTTGAAAGACCCGAAAAATATCGATAGAAAACTGATTTTCCTGCACAAAAAAAATGATTTAGACTGAAAATTTCTTGAAATATTTGCATCATATAAAATATAAAGAATCAGAAATGTGTTTTCGAAGAAATTGGTTGTCTTTACAATTTGCGTTGCTGGAACAATAATGAAATAATAATTTTTTACTTTTTTTTCTGAATAGAAATAGTATTTTTTTTCATTGAGTACCCTTTACTGAATTCTACTGAACATGTTCCGGTCCCTCATTTGATCGAGAACACCAAAATTCCTAACTTTTGCCGAGTTATAGCCTTTAAAAAATTGGAACGGCGACCTTCTTGTTTTCCTGCCATTTTAAATTATTTTGCCTTACTTCCATTTGTTATCCACATCATCGATGTGCTTAAAAAAACATAACCACTCCACCATATTGGTTTTAAAATATTGTCATTTTTATTTATATACTTTTCATTCGATCAACACATAATCAGGTGCATAAAAACTGCACCATCTTGGGCGGTCCGTCTTATTGGATTCAGAATGACTTCACTAAACGTGTTTGAAAAAAAATCAGCTCTAGAGAGTTGAGAAAAACTGTTTCAAAATTCAATTGCAAGATTTGATCTGAACTAACATATATATAATCATTGCAACCCTTGGAATTGTAAGGTTAATGAAGTCGTTATGTAGATGTGGTATTGATTTTCAAGATTTCAGAAATATTTATGTTTCTCAGTAAACTTGTCAGCTTTTTTTCTCTATCGTTTTTTTATGCTCTCCAAACATATCCAATCTTTTTTCTTTTTTTGCTATTCTCAGCCCCAAAAAGTATCCTTGCTATATTGTTTTCTCGGTTTTTTTTAATTGATGTACTATCTTACCTTTTTTTTGACGCAAGTTCAAATTAATTTTTTTGTATATGATAATTTGTATTTCAGGAATCTCGACTCACCAAATACTCAACGAATAGATCAGTAGTTACATATTTTGTCATAAAACAATTTCATCAAATTCATTCCTAGGGAAATTTTTCTCTAGGTAAAGAAGTTGCCACCTCCCAAAAGTCCTTTAACCTATATCGGTTGGTTCACTCTAATGTATCTTTTCCACGTATGTGTTATGGATATGTTTTCCACTGCCCCTAGATCTTTTGTATCGAAATGATTTTCGAATTCTTTCTTCAAAATTTCTATTTTTTCTGAAGTTTTATATATGTCTTATCATTGTTGGTAATATACACATGAATCGGATAAGGTTCTAGAAAGAATCTTTTGCTTTTAATATATTGTTCTGATGTATTTTTTCACATAAGACCATATATACTTTTATTTAGTCTGCAAATTAATTCATCTTTACACAAATAACATGTAGGTGAGTTCGGGAACTCTTTCAAAGCAATGAACAAAATTAAAATCCTGGTATATGTGATGGAAAATCCATTAAGTATTCAAGTGACACTATCATGTGGTTTTCACTAAACAATTCACAAAATCGCAACACATGTTCCACTATACTTTTGTCATCTCCATGTAACTTATTTCCTATGTATTGATGTTTATTATGTTTAGATCAATCCTGTTGTATTGAGACAGCAAAATTTTTTCTCGAGGATTTTTTCTGCACAACTAGGTTGAGATTGAGATATATTCCAAACAGCCCATCCACTCTCGCACCTAATAATTCCAAGCAGAAACTAGGGAAATATTGGTATTAGTCATCAATCATGACTCTCTTGCTTTGAAGCTTTTGATGTTTCCATTACGATTGGGTTTTATTTCAGGTTATTCTTATAATAGTACCTAATATATGCCTAGTTTCTGAATGAGATTTTCTAACTCATCGATGGTAGTTTCTTTCCAAAAAGAATTATTTTCGCCATACAAAGCTTCATTCAAATTTCGAAGATATTTTTCAAGCAAACCTGGATTTCGTAATTTTAACAGTCATCCTGGTTTTCTTACTTCTTTTCCAGATCTAGTTTTTATTTTCTATCTTCAGACCTTTTGATTTAATAATTTGAAACTCGTATATTTTATTCTAACTCATTTTTGTCGATTTTACATATTCTACAACCAAAAAATTTCAAGTGGGAAAGGTCAATCATGATTTCTGGCTTCCAATTGGACTGATGCCTTCATTGGGAGATCTAGGACTTCTGATTTTGATACAACTGCTTGTCACTACAGTTTCTGACCAAAAATGTTGTGAAACACCTGACTCAATCAAAAACATCTTACAGCTTCAAATGAGGTTTGATCATTTGCGTTCAGTATCTATCAACGGGAAAAGCCCTTTTACTGCTGAATGTGGTAGATGGTCATTGATTAAACTGGTTGATATCTTGCAGTATGCAAGGCTTATCAAATTTAGACCTCAACGAAATGAGAGCGAATCAATATTTTAACAGACCGTAAGAGCACACTTGGAGCTTTAACAAACCCGAAGGTAACATCGAGACTGGGAATGCCGTGAAGAACTGAACGGAACTTGCGAACAGAAACAAGTTAACTTTGTACTGGGTGCCAGGCCATTCAGGAATCACAGGAAATGATAAAGCTGATGAATGTGCAAGACATGGATCATCAACTTCATACATGGGTC
>WOGR01008252.1:0-11944 GCA_015342045.1 Leptinotarsa lineolata | reverse complement strand
AAATCAAAAGTATGGAACTCGTCAACTTTGTTGAGCAAGTTTTCAATGATAAAGTCGAGTGCGCTGGTGAAAAATGGTGTTAATACAAGCAGACTGAATAAATGAAACTAATTTGACAGATGTAGCTTCGACGAGATGGCCGTTATCCATTGTCAAATTTCGGAAGTCCCTGTTGGAAGACCTTATACCTCACTTACTTATAATCGAATTCATTCCATTTGGCTGGTTGATACACACCGTATAAGCATTCATAGTGGTGTAATGTTATGTACGATAACCGTTTCCATTAGCATGTAAATAATATGTTTAAATTAGTGGTCATTACCTGTGATCTAGATAACGTTGACTAGGTTTTTCAGGTAGTAAATCATACTGCCAACTAGAAGTCAGCAGTTGATTCCTGGAATCAAGAAGATAATCTGCGATTTTTTGTGTACAAACTACTTTTTGATAAAATAATTATATTGTTTTAATCAGAGAACATCGAAAAGGCGGATTATTTGCTGCGGGATGTTAGGCGAGAACAAGCAAATTTTATTCTGGCTGGCGCTACAACCACCTGCTGAAGGAAGAAACAGAGTTAAGGGATATCAATTTAATATTCAATTTTGAAACGTTCCTTTTCTTGTTGCAGCTGATCCTAAAACCAGTGTCAAATTGTTATCTTTAGAAGTCCAGTAAAAAGATAAGAATAGTAGGAGTAGATATTTGTTTTATGAAAACATGTCTTGGGAATTATGTTATTCCAATCACATTTTCCAAATTGATATTCCTAAAAATCATCCAGTTGCGAATAAACTATTGCTTTTGACAAAACCGAAATACATGGAATTCCAAATTGAATATTTGAAGAACTCTTTCATTTAGAGAACGGTGCCTTCGTGCACAATCTTTCTGGCACCATTTATAGTAATTAACACGATCTGAAGCCCTCTTAATCTAATGTATATCGCCCTTAAACATAAACACAGTTCGGCTCATCATGAGGTGTTTCCTGTTCAACTTCATAAATACACATAATTAAGAGAGTATTGAAATGATTTGAAACTCAAGTCTACTTCCCACTGAAATCTTTCACGATTCCATCTGAAAACGAAATTTTATTCTCACTTTTTCGATTTTGATATTATTGTATGAGAATATCAGGTGGTTTCGAAAATTGGCGAGAAGTCTGGGAAGTATGGAGGGTGAGGCAGAACTACGATACTCAATTCTGGTGACCTGTGCCGACTGCTGACGCAATTTTCGATACACTTCGTCGATTTCCTCACAAACAGACTCTGATGTGTTTGAACCGGTTTTTCTTTAAGGACAAAACACAAGCACTGCAGGAAAATCCTTAAGGCCCTCTAAGAGCGGTGCCAGTGCGAAAGTAGCGATTCACATTGGGTTTGAATCGCTGGAGATTGACTACATTTGAAAAAACGTTCTCTGGAAGTTTATTTCACGTAAACGCAGTTCTCCAAATGAAAGAGTTCTTGAACAGTGAAGTTTAAGGTGTACTAAGTTGATCCTCAAAACGATGAGCAGCTACAGTTCGTCGCGTATTTCCGCTCTTGGTGGGATCAAATGTGCCAAGTCGCTTGAACACTTCCCGTGAAAGTATGTATAGAAGAGAGAACAAATCTCCAACCTTTACTCGATGTTCCAAACTATCAAGGTTGCAAGTGATATTCGCGTCTCCAATCAGTCAAATGGCTCTTTTCTGGATGGAATCTAGCAGCTTTAGGGTATGCTTAGGGGTGGAGCTCCATGCATGAGAACCATTCTCCAAAGGTCTGATCTGAGTTTTATAAAGCATCAAAAGTTACTGAGGTGTGTACAGTTTTCTGATTCAAAACAGTGTTCCAAGTTTTTGAGAAGCAGCCTTCGCAATTCCAGCGACATGATTGTGCCAAGACATACTGGTGCCCATTTTGACCCCCAACAAACTTATCGGAGTGGAAACTGGAATAATCTGTCCTGATATTATATTATCCGGTTCGGAGATATTTATCTTTTTGGAGAAAACCGATGCCTGGGTTCTCGTGACATTGGATCGAAACTGGTTACTTTCACCCCAATTCGAAATCACTTCGGAATCCTCATTAAGATATGCAACGTCCTGCTGCCGTTGAAGATGTGCATCCGCAGCCGATGCCCTAGAATTCAAATGAAATAACGAGACAAGTGTGCTGTCGTCAGCAAAGCAATATATTGGATTCTTGGTTTTTGACAATAAGTCGTTGATATACAATAAAAAGAGGGTTGGAGACAATATGGATCCCTGAGGAACACCAGCATTGATGGTAAAAGTATTCGAGAGATATCCAACGACGGCCACTTGCAGGGAACGTTCTTTCAGGAAGCTGGAGAGCCATACACAGAAATGATCCAACAAGCCATAGTATCAAACCCTCGTGCCACACACGGTCAAAGGCCTTAGAGATATTCAGCGCGACAGCTCTTGACTCTTCATGTTTTTCGATTGCGTTATTCCAAATATGGGTGACATACGATAGAAGGTAGCCTGTTGATCTTTGTTTTCGAAAGATATATTTATGATCGCTCAAGATGTTGAAGCCTTCCAAATATTATCGTATATGGTGGGTGAGACAGAACTTCGACGCACAATTCGTTTAATTTTTGAAGGCGATTTGTGAAACGTGCGGATGGACATTGTCTTAAGGCAAGATTCGACCTCTTCTGTTGACCCTGTTGCCAGAAAATTATGGTCAATCATACCAGCCGGTGATAACCATACAGTAACCATTTTTTGGTAGGTTATCGTCTTTGGTAAGTGTATGGGTGACTCATCAGTGTACAACTACTATCCTGAACATCTCCTGTTGTAGAAGATACACTTTTCAATACACGTGAAAATAAGAACAGACCTCAAAACGTGACAATTTCTGTCGATCGTGAAATACTTATTTTTCCAGCTCTTTGACCTTTCCAATACGTTTCAAACCATCAAAACCGTATGAGAGCTGACGAGTTCTGCACCATCCCACGCACCGTTTGTAATGGGTGAGTCTCCACCAGGTTCCTCAGATCTTCCTTCTGGGTTAATGTAGGTCGACTACTTCGAAGCTCATCTTCAAAACTAAAATCTCCGGAAGGTAATTTTGCAAACCAGCGTCTAACAGTGCGATCATTAACATTATCATTGCTAATTGCCTGGTCAATTTTTCGGGGTGTTTCGGCAGCGCTTCGGTTCAGTTTGCATTCGTTGAAAATTGGCCAAAATCGCTCAACAACATCATATAGCAATAAGCTGAACAGAAGCGAAATATTTGAATTTGGAAAAAATGAACAGCATCAATGTATAGAGTACGAAATTCGCTATCGATGAATGTATACCAAGACACAGTGGAACAAATATTTATTGATATATTGAGCTATAGAAACACGTGATATCAAAACGGACAAAACTTTTGAAGCAACCTAGTTGCTTCAAGAGGTGCAAAAGAAATTTTTCATTTGGAAACAACAGGCCACTGTTGGGAGACTCTATGATATCTGGGGTTTGAAATTCCTATCGGATCCAAGCAATGGCATCTTTGTAAAGGCTCACTGCACAGTCGCTGCACAGTCTGAAAGGGACCAAGGGAATTATCATGCCCACTTTTTGTTGGAATCAGTTCAATCCCAAGATTCCAATTCTTCTTTCCTTCAATAATTTCAGGGTAAAAAATCACTGGATTACTCAATGACATATTCAAATGAGCAAAATTCGTTCATCTTCAAAGCGTCGGAAACAGCAGCCGGTAAGTATACTTACTCACAGACTGTTGTACTTGAGTATACTTATGTATGTATACTCAACATACGTAAAGTAAGTAAGTATGCACACTTCATAAAACACATTTCTGAATAATTTCAGATTAATATCTTCTTCTTTCTTGAAAGTTTGAGTTATATCTGTAACTGTAAGTCTTGTTAAAATCGATTTCATAATTTTCTTTTTAAATCATTATATTTTTAGTAAATGTTCAAGTTTTCGTGCAAGTTTTCGTCACGCCTGCTGCAAATACTGCGCCCTAAATAAAGAACAACTGAGTGTTTTCAAATCGTTGCCAGATATAAAATGAAAACCTCCAAGGTGTAGCAAATTGAGGCAACTGACCCACCTCACTTAGAGAAAAGTGACGATGATTTGATATTATCAATCATAATCCAGGAAACAGAAAACAATTATATTCAAAGGTTCAAATTGGTTTGAAGAAACGTTCAGAATCCAAAAATAGTTTTTCAAATGTCTGTCTGGGCGTTTGCCCTTGCATCTCTCGAACAAACTGAGATATAAAATTGAATCTTGAAAAATTATAATTTCCTACTAGATCTACTGTTTTTCAACAAAATCGGAAAATATAAAAGTTGTTTTTCCGGCAACTATTCCATTTTTTTTTCAAAAAATTCAGTTGAGAAAGTTTATGGGATCATTTTTGTTCCAATCAAGAAAATAAGCAGAAAAGTTTTTAGGTAGAGTTGAAACCTATGGCGTGAAATTAATATAATGAAAACATGTTTCGCTAGCCAAGTTAGCGTCATTAGGTTGTTTAGTGTTGAAAAAGTGTTCTCATGACATATAAAAATATAATTACAATAACAATTTTTCAATAGTGCAGAAAATATCGATGCTTATCAGGTCTACTGCAGGTATCAATCTTTTCCATGAAGCCACTTTCGTTCGCCTTTTGTTGTGCAAAGAAATCTCAATTATAAGTTTGCCGTTACTGCTTTAATTTGGGAAATATTGTTCAAAAATTGTTCATGATATCAAAAATTTCTATAGAACCAGTTTTCTCAACTGCAACGAGTTCAGTATGATATTTGTTCAAATAATATAGTTATCAAGATAGCAGTAAAATGTATAAAACATAAAACAGAATTCACTCTCCACTGGTTTGCATTTGGTTATAGAATTTACATCCCAAAATTCAACTATTTCGGGACCTTTCAAGCTCTTCTACGTAAAGTCCTCCTACATCAAGTAGAATACTTCCATAAACACGTTTGTATTTTGTAGTAGACCAAACAATAAGTATTCAGAAAATGTTTGAGTAGAGTTTATATTCCAAAAATAATAATTGAGAGTGCTTGAACTCTAAAATAAAGCAAAGAAAATAAAACACTTGAATCGATTAAAATATCCAACCTTTAGAGCCGTTTCCAATTGATTTCATATTGTTTTAGGAGAAAAACTAGAAAGGAATTGGTGAGAGTATCAGCAGCTGTAATGGGCATCGAATTCTCATATGCTGCTGAAACGGCGTTTGTATCTCCAACTTTACTTAAAATTGGCGTCGAACATAAACATATGACTCTCGTTTGGGCTTTATCACCGCTTATTGGATTCTTTCTCACTCCAATATTAGGATCGCTAAGTGATAGATGTCACTTAAGCTTCGGAAGAAGGCGCCCTTTCATTTTTATTATGTCAGTGGGGGTTCTCATCGGTAAGTTGATTTTGTCTTTTAGAATATGTTATCGACTAATTCGGGACTCAATAAACAGTATGAACAAAAAAATTTTCGACTACAGTATTTAGGTACCTTATTCTATTTTATTTTCAAAAGCTAGTACGCCCAAAATGTCGCACTATTTTTTTCATGAAAGGATTTGCTGAAAAAAACGAAAGATTGCATGACTTCACGCTCAATCCAAGATGGAAGACTAGCATTTTCAAGCACTTCCTCGATGAGGGTTAAATCAAATTTTCTGAAAAGAATACAAAAAATTAAAAGACTCAACTTGATACAAATGATAGAGTTTTGTAAGAAATAAAACGAAAAATAACGACATCACTCAAATCTATCAAGGCTGACCACCCAAGACTAGAGTTTGTGAATCACAAAACTCTGAAAGAATGAACATGGTTGCTGTTATATTTTTAAAATTCAAGAATGTGTATCATCCATGATTATTATACAATTTGGACAGTATAAATTTGATTCCAGGCGCGTTTCACCACAAGGCAGCTTTATCAGTTGGAGTGGTACTCATATTGATGTTAGTAACTGATTACCAGAAGAGTATTTTTTGAGTTATATGTTATTTCCTTATATTCAACCGTTAACTTTTACCAAACCACTAAACTGATGTAAGAAAAGTTGGTTTATAATGAATAAACTCTTAATTTTTTTAAATTCTTTCACATAAAAAAGTCTACTTTGTAACATTTCATTTTTAATTCCATATGTTTTACAGGACGAACTAGTACAGTATTTTATTCATTTCAGCTGCTATATTGGAACATACCAATTCAGTATCACTATTTTTCGGGTCTGGAGGTAGTCGATTTTTGGAATTTCTTCCTGACGTTTCGCTGACACAAGTGGCTAGCTTCTTCAGAAGTTTATACATCCCGAGTAATCTCCGATGACTGGATATTACGCCTACGTAAGGCATATTTATGTGGCCTCAGGTAGTTTGGTGTGCTAATATCTGTACCTGGATTTTGTAAATTGCGTAAAACCAGAGCATCTCGATGAAGAACTGGAACGTCTTCAAGTGGCCTTGAGATCGAATGGATACACTGTACCCGAGATCAAGGCCATGAAACTGAAGAGTTCCACGGCTAAAAACGGGGATTAGGCTCAGATGGTTGCATTCATATCTACCATATATCCCTAGGGTCACAGACATAATTGAAAAACTCTTGGGGAAAAATAACATTGAAATGGTTTTCAAACCCACCAAGAAGATACAAGAAAGTGTCAGGTCGGCTGAAGACAAAATAGATCCACTATCAGCAGCAGGGGTATTCATCGGAACAAGACTGAAGTAGCATGAAAGAAACTGCAGACTAGGTCCAACAGACAAGTCGGCTGTGGCGGAATACGCACTCAGTATAGGAAACCACAGGATTCTGTATGAAATCACAAAACTCACTGCCCCCAACTAAGGATATCATAGCCGACTGGTACGTAAATCCACAAACACGTGAATAATTCCAACAGAAAAGAAGAAGCTGTGAACCTGAACCGAATATGGAATTCCAGTCTAAGTTATTGACAATTTAACTGATCCTGGTACAGGTATTAGCACACCAATCTACCTGAACCAATATGAACACGCCTTATGCAATTTACCTAATCCAGGTACAGGCACACCAAACTGCCTGAGCCTATTCAGCCATCGTAGATTAAAATCATTATTACAATAATATAGTTCATTGTATGTTATTATTGTAATAATGAGTTTAAAAATTGATTTTCATCAATTATCGACCAGTTCTATTCAATCATCGGAGATTACTAAGGATGTATCAACCTCTGAAGAAGCTAGCCACTCGCGCCGACGAAACGTCAGGAAGAAACTCCAAAAATCGATGACCTTCAAACCCCAAAAATAATGAAACTGAAAATCTTGGCCGCGGTAGTCTTAACTACTTTCTCAACATACCAGTTGTTCGAATTTTCACAGATTTGCGATTTCTCTGAGAAGTCAATGTTCCGATGACTTCATTTCAAATGTAGTTGCTGTTGTCCAACCAATTTCAGTACAATAAAAATTATGTAATTATTACAATGTCAGAAGTATTCTTTTTCTAAAGAGTCACAAACTTTTCGTATTAGATAGTGTAGGATAGATGATTATCCATATTCTAGCATGAGTGATCAGATCACAGAAAGGGACGTTTTGATTTTCGAACGTCATAGTCAGAATCGATGGACACAGTCTATATCATAGAACAATCCTTTTTAGAGAGACCGATATCGATTATCAAAGGTTTGTAGCACATGTTTGAGGGATTGAAACGAAGAGGCTATTCTGTGTTTGGCTTCACATAAAGAACAATTGCAGAGGTGATTTTATTTTGAATTTTATTGATCATGAATCGAATATAGGCATTTAGGTTTTTCAGCGATGTCTGATGCATATTCAGTGGTTCATTTGGGACATATTAGATTACTATTTGTTGGTTATGAATTAGACGAGTATTTGAGCCGAGCTGAGCTATTATTATTGTTTTTCCGTGCTTAAAAATACTAGTTCATCAATGCCCAGCCCTATAAAACCCAAATGTGAAACATATGAACCTTACAGCACCAAGGCAAGGAAATTTCACCCCTGAGAGTGATCCTCTTAAGACACTTTCATCATTTCTGATATTCTTGGTATTTTACATCTTCGTTAGATATGAAAGAGAACATTTTCCAAAGTTAAAATCACTGGCCCTGAGCCTCTTTGCTAGATAGTAAACGACATTTTTTTCGGTGGTTTTCTCATGGTAATCAACTCCTACCATTTCCTATATTAGAAACTTGGTATAAAGTTTCTTGGTGTAAATGAAAACATTTTGATATCGAATATAAACCGCGAAGCTCCAAAATATACGATTTTTGGGAGAGATAAATTGAGTTATCGTTCTATACTTTCCTGTTGATTCCTATTTTGTAGCTGATTTTTTCCTTCCAAAAATTTCAGCATTATATATATAACTACACTAACATTTAGATTTGCATGGTTATTTCCTGAGCATGCGCTCACCTTTGGAATTGTGAAATAACTTTAAAATTTTATTTTTAGATACTGCTTTGACCATTCTCTAGGTTTTTTTTCCTCCAGCAGATATAAAACCAGTTTGAAACCTTCGGTTTTGATATGTGATATCGAGGTTTCTCAAAACTCAACCTTTGAAGTGTTAAAAAGGGAGCTAGACCCTCCGATTGCCTTTAGTTAGATACATAGATATAAGGGCACCTGTGCCTTGATTTTTTTTTAATTCATTTCTAATGGGTGAAAAGAGGTCAGGACCCTCTCATAGTTCGAAAAATTTCGAAACGGCTCGAAAGCTCAGCTCGACTTGAGACCCTCCGACTCGGGCTCGATTAAATGTAACTCGGCTCGAAGCCCGGCTCGTGAGAAATTTCACGCATCGTACTCGGATACATTCTTTATTGCAATCAAAATGATAACCATAATTATGCTAGGTTATTTGGTTCAACAAAATTTTATTGTTTTTTTTTTCGTTCGGTTCATCAAAAGACAATAGCTATTCAGCCAAGTTTATAGATTTCTATCATTTATTGAAACAAGATTCAACATTTCTTTACATCAATTGTCCTCCCTGAACAATTAATCTCCCGCAGTGCAACACCAATTAGTTCATTGTGAAAATTCCACAAATTTTATTGGTAGATGTTGAATATTTTGCAGATCATTAACATTTTTTAAGTCGCATTTGTGGGTACTTTATTGATATTCCTCTAATATTTTATATTGCATTCCAGGAAAACCACATTCATTGTTCAATTTGTTTGTTTGGAATGCTTTTAGATTCAGTGCAAATAAGTCGATACACTCATACAGTGATAATTATTGAATAGAAGTACATTACTGGTTACTGTGAATTCTGTTAGTGGTATCCAAATAAGATCATTTAATCACGTAAACCTTTACAATACTTCTGGGTGAATTTCCATCAAAACCCATTGACCAATACTTACCGATAGATCCTAACGAAAATTGCAATAATGTAACCCAATTCAAGTAATTTGATCAAAAAAGTTATTCATTTGGCGTGTACGTCAGGGTTGCCGCATAATGTGGGATAATAAGGAATTCATACTCTCTTGAGTCTACCGAATTGATGGTTTTACATCATGAACTTCAAGTATAAGAGAAGAACCTATGTAGGGATTTCTCTCTCAAGGTTTTTAACGAATTCAGTGTAACAATAGTAAAATTCAAAAAATGTAAACTTTCACGGCCGGTGAAAGCTATTTTCCGGGTGGTCGAAAAAAATCGTATTAAAAATACTTTCAACACTAGTGAAATATTTTGAACATGCTACTTTGTAAACATCATCTTTTGATACTCTTGACAACCATGAAAAATGTCACTTTTAATGACAGCTGTACAAAAAATTTTTCTGATTGATTCGACCGTTACTTGATGAACATCCGTGGTAATTTAATAAACTACAATTCATGATTTGATCTCCACAAACTTTATTGGAACAATATATCAACGACATATTTCGCAAACACAGTAGCTTTTTCAATAGTAAATTAAGTAAAATTATTTATAACTGTTCACAAATTAAAACATATTGAATAGTTCGTCTTTCAGGAAATAACTTATCATTGAAAACGTATAATGAAGCATTCACCATTTGATCGTGAAAATTATGAAAAGACATCAAGTGTCCTTGAGACATTTCCGGAATATTCGAAGAATTATCTCCATTTTTGAACATTATTTTTTGAATTACCTGGTATATCTAAATACTGTTTAGTCTAATAGTGCCTATCATATAACTCATTCGGTACGATTCAATCTTCCGTTGATTCTATATCTTTCAAGTTCTTTCAATTTTTTAATGGATTAGAATACAATGAATCAACTTCCTTAATTTCCACCAATTCGAATTTACAAATGATATCTGCTTCCAACTGAACTTCATTTCTGAAACATTAGAAAGAAACAAAACGTTTCAACTGAAGTACGTGGGGTTCATTCCAGTTGAATTAAATGAATAATTTCATTCAATGAATCAAAGGTGAAAGAACTTGACATTTTATCATAGAAATAGTTTATCGCAATATTTTAATTGAGTAAGAATCATCAGAACCTGATTCAATTATTTTACAGGGTTGATATTGGTTCCAAATGGTGAAAAGTTGGGATACATGATGGGTGATCCAGTGCCTCCCAATTTGAATTACTCCCAAGTAGCTTCCCATAGGACAAGTGCGGCATCTTTCGTAGATTACAAAATGAAAGATGTTGATGTTGTTTTTGATAAAATCAATAATTCGAAGTATAATTCTAGCTACGAAACTATTGAGCTTCCCTTGTATAATAACTCCCATCCATGGGGTGTATTCTTCACTGTTCTAGGAACAGTTTTGCTCGATTTTGATGCAGATTCTTGCCAAAGTCCTGCAAGAGCATATCTTCTTGACGTTACTATTCCAGGTGAGAGATCAATCAATTATCTGCTATGACTTTAGAGAGAATCAACGTTATGGATATACATATACGAATTGTTCAAATTTTGATTGTAAGGCGTAATAAGTGCATTAGTACGTATTTCTGAAATTTCAGTTTCTTTTACAAATTATCTATGAGTGATGAATAGAAGTCTGTAAATGTAACAAAAAACGATATTGTATTTTTTAATGATTTATTCAAGAAGACAAAAATTAAATGATCATGAGAATCTTTAAATCTGTGTTATTGATGACTTATTTATTTTGTGGAAATTCATGATCACTTTAATAAGATGAATAAAAACACTTTTTTGTCGTGTCTAATTTCCACTACGTTTATTTATTCGTACGACCGGTTTCGGGGTTTAGCCCATTATCAAGTGAAAGTAACTAACTAAGTTTTTGGAATGTGCACACGAATTATATGGGGTTACAGGTAATCTGGGAGGCTAGGTACTGATTGAAAATTGGTACCAACTATGAAATTATATATATTACCGGAGTTGCCAAATTCATTAATTCAAGAGTGGAGACCTACATTGATGCTTCTATATTCTTGATATCAAGAATAATATCAAACTAGTATCATTCGACGTAAAAAACATGTTCCCTAACATTCCAACGAATGCCTTCCCCTAGTGAGAAACCTATTAGATAAATGTAACACTAACCTATATACAGAGTGGCCACTTTTTTAATGGGATTGTATTGGTAACCTTTAAACCATATGAGTTAGAAGGTTAGTCAAATGGAGAAAAAATTGCCATTCATATAAACACTTTCAAGTGGTTCAACCGAATCGGGAATATCAGGGCTGGTTTTTGAGATATCATGAAAAAAGTAAATTCTGTAATTTTGAATTTTCTTTTTTTCCTACGTTATTTCAGAAATTATCAAAAAACGTTACAGGCGTTTTTTATTCGATAGTTGATTCTACTTGATTTGACGTAATCACATTTCAAATCCAACGTTTCGTACTCTCTTGGCCACCTTCAACCTAATTTTTTTCAATAAGGACC
>WOGR01008250.1:0-11946 GCA_015342045.1 Leptinotarsa lineolata | reverse complement strand
CGACTATACTTGAATACGTCATGGATTTTCATAAAGTATCAGCCAATTCCATCAAATATTATAAACTCAACTTTCTCTTGGCGAAACTTATGATGCTCTCGGCTCTTTCTTGTGGTAGCCTCAACGTCTTTTAGTATCCCACAAGATTCCAGGTCTTTTTCTGATCTCATGATATTCAGGGCAGTTAGAATATATCTGGCAGACAAGTACTGAATATACGAGGCGAAGGATTACATGTCAATATTATTTATGATCTACGTTTATGGTTTCGACCATTAAACAAAATCTCCTCTTTCATACCATGGGCATGGGCGAGAATTTTATGCCTTCTGAAATTTCTATACTATACACGACTTTACACGACTTGCACCTTTAAAGACCAATAACTGTGCATTTATTGCTGAATGCAATCAAAAAGACGATCGAGTAACCATGTATAACACGTGATTGTAGAAAACACGACCAAAATCATTATTTATGTGAAATCACATAATTCATAGTTTAACATCGACCGGTTCCATTAAATAATTTTTGGGCAAATTTCTATCAATAATTCCATAGTAAACGACTCGTTAGCATTTTACAAACTTCATCCTACTTTGTTGATTAGACTCAATAGTTTTGGTATACACGGATGCTTGTTTGCTCTCCTTATACCTCAAAGAGTGTTATCACTATGTTGCAGTAAACAATTGTAAATCTGATATAGCTGGAGTGTTCACCAGGGTTCAGATCTGGGACCACTACTCTTTAGCATTTATCTTAGTGATTTCAAAAAGTGCTTTGAGTTTTCAGATATTGTATCGAATGCCGACGACAGGAAAATATTTTGCCCGATCACCAAGTCGTCAGATTATGATTTTTTACAAACGAACATTGACAGGTTCTACACTTTTGCCAACCATATAGATTCTCCCTAAATATTAAAAAAATCAATCAAATAACTTTCACTCTGCCCATCGTACTGAAAAAAATAGGAGATATACTGGCCAAAAAATTGTGTTTTGATCGTTTTGAAGATAAAATCTTCCAGAAAACCTTAAAAATAGTAGGTTTCTTGAATAGACGTACTAAGGTCTACAAAAACTATCCTTCACTTCGAGTGATGTATCGTACTATGATTGAACCAATCATTGAATACTGTAGCGTGATATGGAAACTACATACCTAACGTTCATTAATCACTTAGAAAACGTTCAGACAAAAGTCAGGAAGATTTTTTCACATGAACGCAGTTCTCCAAATGGAAGAGTTCTTGAACAGTGAAGTTCGAGGTGTACTAAGTTGAACCTCAAAACGATGAGCAGCCTTAGTCCGTTGCATATATACCGCTCTTACGCACAGGAAGTGTTCAAGTCCCTTGAATAGATACTTTCAGAGGAAGTGTTCAAGTCACTTGAACACTTCCTCTGAAAGTATCTATAGAAGAGAGACAAATCTGCAACCTTTCTTCGATGTTCCAGACTATCAAGGTTGCAAGTGATGTTTGCGTCTCCAATCAGGCGGATGGCTCTTTTCTGGATGGAATCCAACAGCTTCAGGGTATGCTTAGGGGCGGAGCTCCATACATGAGAACAATACTCCAAAGAAGGTCTGATCTGAGCTTTATAATGCATCAAAAGTTGCTGAGGTGTGTACAATTTTCTGGTTCTGAGAAACAGCCTTTGCAATTCCAGCGACATGATTGTGCCAAGACATTGGTGTCCATTTTAACCCCCAACAAACTTATTGAAGCAGAAAGCGGAATTGTCTGTCCTGACAGGTTCGGAGACATTTATCTTTTTGGAGAAAACCGATTCCTGGGTTTTTGTGGCATTGAATTGAACCTGGTTACTTTCACCAGAATTCGAAATGACTTTTAGATCCTCACTAAAATATGCAGCCTCCTGCTGCCGGTGAAGATGTGCATCAGCAGCCAATGTCCTGGAATCCAATGGAATGACGAGAGAAGTGTGCTGTCGTTAGCGAAGCAAAATTTTGGATTCTTGGTTTTTTTCAATAAGTCGTTGATATGCAATAAAAAGAGGGTTGGAGACAATACGGATCCCTGAAAATATCAGCGTGGTGAAAGTATTTGAGAGATATCAAACAACAGTCACTTGCAGGAAACGTCCTTTCAGGAAGCTGGAGAGCCACATACGTGAATGGTCCAACAAACCATAGCATCGGAGTTTGGCCAGCAAACCCTCATGCCACACACGGTCAAAGGCTTTAGAAATATCAAGCGCCACAGCTCTTGACTCTCCATGTTTTCGATTGCTTTATTCCAAATATGGGTGACATACGACAGAAGGTCACCTGTTGATCTTTGTTTCCGAAAACCATATTGATGATCGCTCAAGTTGTTGAAGTTTTGTAATTCAGTGACTTCAACTAAAACATGAGACGTATACGACATAGTTTTCATCTTTAAAATATTTTAATAGTGAGACTCGAAGAAATGCATTTCTCTAGTCTCACTGACCTGTAGTTCTAACACTGTATGAAGAAGACTGCTATTATTTACACCTCAGTTCTCTATGAATTATTAGATACGGCTTCTTGGTGTGCTAACTTGCTATCATTTGTTTTTTTCTTCTTTACTGCTGTATTTACTTCTGAACGTTTTTTTATTATTTTTTTCTGAGAGATTTCTAGATTTGCATAACTCAAATCGGGATTTTAGTTGTGTGCCACCCTGTTATTGGGCTTATCCTGTTGGATGGATTTTTTGTGTGAATGAAAAAGATACTGATGCAGTGGTAGCCTAAGGGTTAGCTAGCTCTTGCGCGATGAATAATCAACCGAACTGAAAAACATAGCTGCATGGACAATAAAAATATCTTTTAAATGAGGTATGACATAATCAATATTCTATTCAAATATTTTGGGAGGATGGCTACACTTCGAGTGACTCCATGTCAAATTATATGGAAGTTTTAATGAAAGGGTTAACTTCAGATTCTAAGAGGGAGGCGAATTTTGCTTTATAAACTCCTCCTAAACTACAACTTCACGATAGGATCTGCACAAACTTTATTTAAGCAATATACCACATGTTTCGCTAACCCACTAGCTTTTTCACAGCATTCAAAACTGTTTGGAGTGTTGAAGGTGTTCAGGAATGTTCTCAAACGTCCCAGACTATCATCGAATATTCCACAATTTCAGAATTTTTTATATATCTTGGAATGTTGTGGAATGCTCTCGAATTTCTAGAGGGAGAAACTTTTTCATTGATTGATTCATTAATATAACCCTCTGCGACTGTGCTGCTTTTTCAGCCGCCATGCCTTTTATCACTGCCACTATCCACTAATATTGTGGCTGAAGAACGCCTAAATAAATGGCCAGTTTTCTGGGTTTGGTAATTTCAAGAATGTAGCGATTTCTTTGGCCATTGCACCAAACTTGTTAATTCCCACAAATTGGGAGGCACATTTGCCTTAATGGAAAATCTGTTAGTTCTATCGACTATGGGTTTGGGAAGTAGATCAGCGTACTTTTTATCTATTTCATAAAACGTCCCTGTTGATGTAAAAGTTCGTAGTACTTCATTTTTGACTTTATTATTCGCTTATAGCGAATGCTAAAGCAACCTAGAATGAAATACACATTTGTTATTTCTCTAGTAGTGAGCACTGTATCATTAAAAAAACTCTGAATGTCTTTAAATTCAACTAGAACAGAGTTTCTACACACCACTGTAGTCTTCCAATTGAGAGAAACAACCACACTCCGAAGGCTGAAATTAATTATTATACGAGTATAATGGAATGAGTATGATGACATTATAACTTTCATTAGACTTAAATTCAATTCGTCATAGCCCCATGAATTAATTTTAATGTTACATATCATTTTATACATGAACAAGTCAATAACTTCGGAGAACTGAAGTGGATTACTCGTAGTTTGGGGAATATATAAAACTGTATGAGTTCAATTCAAAACAGCTCATAGAGAAGTAGTTTGATTGGTATGAATTTCTTCGGAAAATTGTGTCGGCCAATATTATCATTTTGTCTTCTCCAGAATTATTTCCGTCACAAAACACGAGTTAGATGCTGCTTCTATCACATAAATCCCACCTAAAGTTTGGCACTACCGCTCTGCCAGGCGGGGAAGCCTACTAGACCATTCAACTGATGTTATGACTAATCGTGAATGATATATTTTATCTTTCTCGTTCGCTAGTACATCATCTGTTTCTTCAAGAGCCCTCCACTCGATTTATCCCATTTAAAGAAGTAATCCGTCATGTTTGACTCTAAACTTTTTCTTAGTAAAACTTGAGTAGCTATGCCTTTCCTTTCGAAGGTATCTGAAAAAAGTTATGCGTTATGCTCCTCACGTTTTCCGATTCTTGACCGTCCTCATTTTGGACATAGGGTAGGTATATAAGCAAACATACTCTTTGAATAATGAGCCATAATCCCACATTTATGGAAATCAAAGTGTACAACCACCTACATCCCACTCTGAAATCATTACCCATTTGTAACTACAAATTAAAACTCAGAAAAATGCTCATAGGAACTCCCTTCTACAGACTGAATTAATTTTTTAACGAAATCTTTGTCTAGTCTCAATGTTATATAATTTATTTAAATCTATACACGCACTCTATACACCAGGTAATACCACTTTGTTTTTATATAATTTTTATATCCTCTCAAATATATTTTAGAATGTACTTACTTACCTATTTGACTTATCCTATGTCTGTAAGTGACTTTATTGGATTAATAAAATTATTATATTATCGTAGTGTGCGCTGGTCATGCCCTATCCCCCGAAGCCTCGATACATTCGGGAGGGCGCGCCAGCATTATCAACCAACGACCACTCCCCACACCGTGGGGGAGGTAATCATTGGGTCCGAGAATCATGTGCCCTGAGCAAACGCAATGAGCCAAGAATGACAGCCTTCTGCATCTGTCCGGCTAAGATTTCTGCCTTAGTGCGGCAAGCCGGTATGACTTTGAGATTCGAGAGTAGAGAGGGCATCATTCCACCAAGGACTCCAATAATAAGAACAGCCATCTTGACAGAGTGGTCTGGATATAGTCTGTGGAGTTCAAAGAGAAAATCTCGGTATTTAATCCGTTTTTCCTCTTCTTTTCGGACGATATTCGTCTCGCCAGGAGCTGAAAACTCCACGACAAATATTGTTCTGCTCTGATGGTCGAGAAGGACTACATCAGTCTTATTAGCTTGTATGAGCCTGAGGGTGGGGAACGAATAGTTCCAATAAATTCGATACTTCTCGTTTCCCACAACGGATTCAATATTCCCCGGAGCGTATTATTATTATTATTTCATAGAGAGATTTATTGTCGCTGATATAATAATGATAAGACTGAATCTTCCCATTAGCGAAATGAATATAAATAGAAGTGACCCAAACAGGATATCGCATATAAAAACGTTAAATATATAAACAAGTCACAAGCTCATCTTCGTGTCTTGACCCGTGAGTAATACACCTGAGGCCAAATTTTCGTCATCGGAAGATAATATATAATATCCGCATCACTCATTGACTGATTCCTCTCTCATGATCATTTTCACAGACAGAAGAAATTTGATCAACATTGTTTGGGATTTATTTGAAACATTTATTTACAAACTAACGAATACTATATCAATTTTAATTTATCATAAGGAATTTGAATAAATGTAATGAATTGGTTTATGATATTAGTTACAATGGGTTTTCAGACTGAAATGATATGAATACGAAACCAGATCATCTAGGAATATTAAAACTGCATAATTGAAAGATTTATGTCTCAGTTTTAACTAAAATTCAAGTCAACAAAGTTCTTGAATGATGTTGAAAAATTTGTATAAAAGACAATCACAATTCCATGTAGAGATGTGGAATGAAGGTAATCAAATGGGTAGTGAATTCGTAGTGTTGGTTATTTTGTTATTTCGCTGATACCAAATATATACGTAATTATTACGTTAAAGAGAAAACACGGGCCTTTTTGGAATGTGATCTTTGCCGTTGTTCATAGGTCTTATTTCACATTTTTCGATTCATACATTTTCAAAAAAATATGAGAACGTTTGTCATGTAGCGGTCTCAAAAATTTCGAGCATTCCCCACTCATTATGGTGCCATTCTCCAGGACATGTTGAGCTATACTGGACTTCTTTGGTCTATGGAACCGAATATGTGAAACATGTTTCTTGTATCAAGGTTTTGACTCATACAATTTTTATCATAATATTCATAGCTTATTTTCTGAATCCCAGTTGACGTATAAGTCATTTTGAAATTTACTTTCGTGTATTCAAATAACACTTCATAGTGAGGCTTCAACTTAACAGTTTGCAAAACAGTTTAGGGAGTTTGAGACTGGCCTGAACAAATTGTTCTTTTATATGATTTGATTTATAGCCAGTTTTCAAGTACTGTAAAGTAAAGAGTTTGCAAAACCACCTCACATATTCCACTATGATAAAGCTTCTTCAGGAATGTTGAAAACTACAGTATTTATTAAATGTTCATCAAGTATTTAGTCATTTCCATCTCACCACTCATTCCGTAAAATTTAGACTTTTCTTTTATCGTCTTTTCTTTTTTCATCACCTTATCTTTCGAGTTGCCCAACTTTTCTGAAGAGTACCTATCAGCAGTTTTGAAAGCCACATTTATATTCGATTTTTCGAAAATTTAGACCAATCTGTTTGATGTATTTTGGTTTAAATGGTCGAATTCAAAGTAAATGAGAAAAATTTTCACGTTACGATGAAATACATGACTGTGTGCAGACATATATTTCATAAACAAGAGCCTCCAGATGATCCAATAAATAGAAATCTAATCAGAATTGCGAGCTGGCCAATTATGAGGTCCTGCACGTCCAATCTAGTAACTAGGATAGGTTATGTTGAGATGCTGATGAGCAAGAACACTAAAATGAACCAATCGTGATCTCACAAAATGTCCGTGTAAGATTCATCTGTTAATCTTGCTGGTGAAAAAATGAACTAATTAGGTAGTTATCCATATACCCAAATGGTCCGGCCAAAATAGTTGCCGAAAATGACTTCAAAGCAGCTAACGTAGAGTGAAAAATATGCCTGTCAATAATTAACTTGAAGGAGCCCAGATTGATCTATTACTGATTCAGTTTGGCAATGCTAATTACAAAACAGTGTTCACCTTCGGAATTCTCTTTGAAATCCCCCAATTCATCTTGTATATATAGATTGGTAGCTCTCAATTGAAATGCAATTTCATATTCATCCATTTTGTCTATCAATTTATATGAATGCTTTTCTTCTCACCTGAAACTTATATGTGGTACCTAATAGTCTTTTGGCATTAGCTACAGCAAAATTCATGACAACATTGAATTTGCTATTGAAGTAGAAGCAAATAATTCAAACTCAATAAATTTTTTGGAATTGAAAATTATTAGAATAAACAACAAACACGATTTTCAATCACCACAAACCTTCCCAAACTGATATCACTATTGATAACGTTTCTACCCATCCGCACCAAAAGAAAAAAGCATCTTATAATAGCATGATTCATAGATTAGTCAATGTTCCCCTTTCAATGAATAATTTTATTGAAGAACTCAATATCATTCAGCACTTTGCAGTTTAAAACGGATTCAAAGCTGAAGATTACAGCAAAACTTGGAAACCAACCAAAACTTTTACGCCATCCATGAAAGCCTACATTTCTGTATTATTTTCTGATTTACTCGAAATCGAATTTCGAATTGTACAGTGTACAGATGAAAAAGTAAGGAGAAAATAATAAAAAATGAAAAATTATTCTCATATTTCAAACTTGAGAGTAAGCCGTTAACTTTGGTATGTTGGGACCGATTTGAGAGGTAACTCTTGAACAATTAAGTACCTTTCCTTTTATACCGTAATACTTCAGCTTATCGAGTAAAGTTGGAATATCAATTATTTCGAAGGTTCTTTTGAAATCCAAGAAAATGGCAACTATATATTTATTCTCATCTATAATTTTTTTCCATTTCGATATGGTGAGCTGTAAAGCTGTTTCATACGAATGCTTATTCCTAAACCGAGACTGAAAATCCATTAAGAGTTTATTTGTCTCAATATATTCCCGAATTTGATCGTACACTGCTTGGTTCAATAACTTTTTCAATGGCAGGAAGGGTATTAATAGATCTGAAATTAACAGCTTCATTTTTATTATTAATTTTTGGTATATGAATAACTATACTAGCTTCGAGCTCTTGGGAAGAGCGACCAGTTTACAAGAAACAATTGACCGAATTGAGGATTATATGGCCGATTTCTTCAAAAATACTTCTCGATACTCTTTCGATAATATTTCTTATATCTTTTATTGTAACCAATTTGAATTCAGATATGTAACTAATAATGACTGGAAGCCTGTGATTAGACTAATCCACTGATTGTGGTATAGTTGCTTTGATGTCTAGTATACTATCAATTAAAAACGAATTGAATAGCTCAGCTATGTCTTCATCAGTGTTTGCTCTAATAAAGGACTGTTGGTTACGAAAAACTATTGCTTTGGTATTGAGTTTTGTGAAGGTTTCAACGTTTTCAATGTTTTCCACATCTGTTTTGCGTCTTGGGAACATCTATCAATATTACTTTCATAATATTCGAATTTCTTAATTTTTAACAAGTTGACCACTTCATTCCAATACTTCTTGTACAGGGCCCAGTTAGTTGATCTATCGTATTTGGTTATGCAACTTCTGAATGTTTTGTATGCAGTGTTTCTATGTTTTGTTAAAGATATCACTTCAAAGTCATACCAAAGAAGTTGATTGTCGCGAGTGGTGTAAGATTTCAGAGGAGATATCAGATCTACTTGTGTTCTCAGATATTAGATATATTACAATATATCAAATCCACATCACTGGTGTTCCAATTCCACTCAGAAAAAATCAGTTTTTCATTCACGAGATCAAGGCTGTTTTGATTGAAGTTTCTGATCTTATGAAATTTAGGCACAAACTTAATTGATATTGTTAATATGGCATGATCAGTAATTTTTGAAACATCATGAACTTCATGACTAATATTGGTTTTATTACTCAAAATATAGTCAATCAGTGTACTACTCGTAATAGTAATTCTAGTGTGCTCATTAACTAATTGCTCGATGCCTGCAGTATTAAAGAAATTTTTTAGATGTTTCACATATCTATTGTTGGTATCCATGAAGTTTAAATTGAAATCACCTATCAGTATACAATTTGTGTGTTCAGAGGTTTGGTCTCCAAAATTCACTATACCAGGGACATTAATTCATGTTTTATTCTTCAGTACATGGGTGGCTTCATCTCTGTTACTCAGTATAACCTTAATGACTCTGTTTTTATTACCTGTTTTTATTCCAAGTCTGAAAGTTTTTTTTATAGTCACTTCTTCTGCAAGATCATGAAGAATCTTTTCTACGTTTTTTTTATCGACCTTAGCTCGACTTACATGATTTTTTTTTTGAATTCTTGTACATTGCATACTATTATGTTGGATGCTCTGACTCGTCTTTCATTTATTTCTTGGACAATATCGTTGATATTACAATCACTGCTAAATTCCATATTTGACAGTTTTTCTTTTAGTTTTGTTTTTCTTCCATTAAGACTTCATTGATTTAAATGACTTCATTCAGCTTTTGAATAATTATTAGTGGTATTGTCTTGAATCGCTCTCTACACTCCAGACAAAAATTAATTAGATTGCTTTTCTTGATTACAATTGCTTTCAATTCAGAACCGGATAGTTCCGAACATTTTTCGTGAATAACTGCCGTACAACAGTCACAAATCGCCACTGGATCATTTTCCAGAAGAGTATTGTTACATTAAGAGCATAAAACTTTTTTAACCATATTATGATTATCCCCACACTTAGACAATAGAATTCGGTCCGGCCCTTTTAATTGCTTTTCTCAACCCGAAACACAAAAAACACTATGGACCGTAAAAACACGTAAAAGTTAAATGTAAAAGAGAACACTTGAAAAAACAACAAAAAGTTGACTTGTTGGAGAGCTGTGTGAGAAGCAGCACAATGGAAGCAAACAAACGAAGTCTAAAAGGGTTGCCAAATCCCAATCGACTAACGATGGGAAACCAAAGAAAATTAGGTTATCCGAGGAAGTTCTGAAAATACCATACGAATGGAATATATGCGATATTCACTTCGACACTAGGGAGACTTTAGACTTCTCACTTGATGTTTAGCAAAATTGACCAATATCGGAGCAAATTTAGTGGACAGAAACTCCTTATCTGCATGCAGGCTAATTAAGGTTGTGAATATACCTTTTGAAGAAACAGGATTTTTTTGCTCTTGGGGACAGTGCACATATGCGTTTTGGACAATATTTGAATTCATTAGCCATCTGCAGAGGCATTTGAACAACGTTTCCAACGAAGACGAAAACTCGAAGTGAAATGTATTCAACTGTCGTTGGAGGAAATGCTCTTCTATATTTTCGGTGAAGGTGGAATTGAAAGAACACGAGGTGGTTTTCTGTTTTTTCCAACAATACTAAGTTTTGTGATCACAGAAAACGTCAGCATCAAATTGAAATTCAATGCTCAGAGTGTCGTAAATGCTTCGGCAGTGAGCGGTTGCTGACTGAGGGACCATGTCCGTATACACGCGAGACATCTTCAGTGCCCAAGTTGTGGGGTAACAGCGTCACATATAGCAGAGCATATACGATATGGAACAGGACTTCAAGAAGAAAGTCAATTGGATGCAATATCGGATCAGGAGTTCCAGAAAGACAACAACGATGTTTTACTTGTTTTCAAATATTTCGACAGAGAGGGCAACTACGTGGAGACACGAATGCTAGACTCTGGGGTGACTCTGAGAATATTATTTTCGACATGGGGTTCATTGAATTTTTGATGTTTCTTTTTTATATTCAAGAACAATAAATGGGTTTCTGTATACTCTAGTTTTTATCTCGATTGATGCGAGTACGAAAAAATGTGCATAATGTGTGCTTAACTGAAATGAAAATAGCAATTAGGTAAGAATATAATTGAAAATTTCATGAACATTGGTGAGTTCATGGTGTGTGTTCTCTAGTATGTCATCACTGGCACACTAGAGAACACTTCACATTTAATTTGGAAACAAGTCAATTTTCTAACAGAGTCAAAATGTATTGACTTACAAATCATGTAACGATTAGAAAACAAATATCACTTTAGGTAAATGACACAGAATCGATTTCCTGAACTCAGCTGATTTGGAGAGATCAATTTTGATTGGTTCATTGGGAGATTACATCAAAAAGGTGAATATTCTTCGAAAGATGTTACACTGAATATCGATTTGAATGTTACTGCATAGATGGAGCATGATTTTTCAATTGAAAATAAAACATAATAATGAAATTTTTGAACTGCATGAGCTACGGGGTTTTTTGTTCATGAGTAAATTGGGTGAAAATTGAGAACAGGTGAATGACATTGTGAATTTTGAAGATTATGTTGATAAATATATTAAATAACATATGAGAATTGAGAAACGTTGAAAATGTTGGGTGATTGATACGTTATTGTTTTTGTTCACTTGTCAGTTCCTTGTGGAAAAATAGGACGAAGAAGAGAATCGGTCTCGAATAATGAAATAATATATTTGCAATGTGGGAAAAGTTCACAGCCGCTTACATAGAGTGAAAAATATATCTGTCTGATTTGACGTACGATTGTTTTATCGTCCATGTATGAGTTACACACAAGGCTTGCACTGAGTCTTGTGTCAAATTGAAAGAAATGCGAAGATAGCACTGATAAATGTTTATTGCAACTGTTCGATACAAAGTTTCAACTTATAATGTCAATTTCTATGACTACAATATCAGCCTAATAATTTTGGCAACCATAGTACGGTGGGAGAACAATTTGGAGTTAAAGAACGTCATTGGTCAGACATCTGATAGGCCAAACC
>WOGR01008249.1:0-11947 GCA_015342045.1 Leptinotarsa lineolata | reverse complement strand
ATATACAGTTTATACAGACCAAACCGGTAGAAATTTTTCGTGTACACGTCTGCTTGGATAAAAAATCTACAATATATGAAAATCTTCAAGAAACAAAACACATGATAAGTAAAGATAATCTCAATATCCTACATACATGTAGTAAAGGGAAGAAAATGAATTTGTTGGAAGCCATGTAAATTAATAAATCAATAAAAATCTCGAAATATATACCCCCAAACGAGCTACTCGATTTATATAGGTCTCAACTCTTGAATTTGTAAATTTAGCAACCCCGGTAATCTCATAAAATTTCATAGGTGGTACCCCTAGTCAATCACTATCAGGACTCCCAGACTACCTGTAACCCCATATAATCCGAGTGCACACTCCACAAAGTTAGTTTTACTTGAGAATGGGTTAAACCCTCAAAACTGGTCATAAGAATAAATAAACGTAGTGGAAATTAGACAAAAAAGTGTTTTCATTCATCTTATTGAAGTCACATACATATATTTACCGGTAAAACTGTCATTTTTAGCGAATAGTGAATCCAGCAGGAACACTTTTCCCAAATTTTTTTGAGATACGTGTTGATGGAACAAGCGACGACGAGAAGTTTTTTTCGTGTACCATCTATACATAAATTTTAGTATCGACTCTCTCTTCAATATACTCAGTTTTTATGGAAATCAAATGTTTGGCCACCATTCAGTTATAAGTATAAAATCACATTCAGGTAGTTGTTCTGAATAACAATGATATTTGTCAAAAAACTCAATTTTCCAAAATAGTGATATAATCATTGTTATTGAAGTTCCATAACAATTTCCATGATTCAGGCACGCTTGTGGCTGAATTAAAAAATCTAATGAATTTATCTTGGATTATTCATTATAAATGTATCTATAACACACTCTCCAACAGAAAGTTGCTGTTAACAGGTCTCTTCACAATGTATCCTTGAGTTTCACAGCGCCACCTCACGGTAATTGTCCCTTCGAATTAAATAAAAATAGCAACCAACTCTTGAAAATTTTTGCAAGTCCACTTTTGTTTTCTGTAAAAATACTTTAAGAGTCTTGAACTATCATGCTAATAATAAAAAATACAAGGTGAAACTGAATATATGAAATAAAATATTTTTTTCAGTATGTCAGTAGAAAACCATATGTATAAATACAAGTATCCAACCTAGTTTTTACTAAAATATTTTCAGAGGTCCATACATTCTCCAGCAGACTGGGCTGGGCGTTTTTGGGCAAGAACCTGGTGCGACTATAATAGTAAGCACTGTTTGACGGGAGATTGCGGAAATCGAATCGAGTGTGGAGGAAATGGAGGTGCACCGCCTGCAACTCTAGCTGAAATTACTCTGAAAGGATGGCAAGGTCTGGATTATTACGATATTTCATTGGTAGATGGATACAATCTTGCAGCTAGTGTGAGTAAAATTTCATGTATTTATTGTCGAAAAGTATTTTTAAGTGGCAAAATATGCTAAAACTCGTTATTGTTAAATTTGAGGGTGGAATATTTTTCGTACGAACTGATAATACTCGTATAACTCTGGGGATAATCTTTCGTAAAGAAAGTAATCGTATCAAATGAAAACTCCCCATAATGATGATGAACAGGGTTGTTACTACTCTGTGTCTAACAAAGTGAGTTTCCAGATGTGTTCAATTCTCTGGTTAGAAATTTTGTTGAAAAAAAAATCAACGCGTTCAGTTGTAACTCTAGTAATTTTTCTCAATAGTTTCACTGAATGTCACCAACCAAATATGAAGTTAAAATGGATTACTCTCAGAAAAGAGAGCTCAACAGCTGTGATCAACTTTCCTGGAAAGATAAGTCTGAGTAAGAGGAAACGATGGTATTTCTCTTGCAACAAAAAACATTCGTGATCTATCACCAGATAGCACTGTTACGACCCACCAGGTCGTATAGTCGGTGATGATAGGCTCTGCTAGTTTTTGGACTCTGGTTTCATCTAGTTGCCTTGCAGTGGAAAGTGTAGTGAAATCAAGAGTTCGAATTTCCCTCGACGGTCGCAGTCGAAGTTTGGCTTTTCAACGAGTCGCCTTGGAGAACTCGTTCATCTTTAATAATCATAGACTGAACCGTCTATCGATCCCATTGATTGCGTTTCACTAAGGAGAAATGTCATCGCCATCACTTACTCTGGATTGGCCTTTAAGGACATGAAAATTGCTATTGCTTGCGTTAACCTGGCCCAAAGGCCTTATAACCGAGCATCTTCTTGCTGTGTAGTGGTAGCGCTACCACTGGCCACCACTGTCAAGAGAACCCCTACTCCTCCGTAATCTCCCCTCCCCCTTCGTGCCGCCGAAGCGTAACGCTGGCCACACGAAGGGACGAATTAGCAGGTTAGGAAGACCCTTCTTTATTTAGTTTTCTTATTCGTTACATAGCCCAGTTTATACATTATCTCTAAATCAAATCAATCTTCTACTTTTCACCTAATAACTGATGAAAGTAATGAACAAAAATAAAGAAATTCATAAATGATTATACTTGGCTGTATATACAACTACCATTCTGTCAAGCTCTCAGCTCCCTTCTTTTAATTAGCGGTCAGCTGGCAGCTTTCCAATTATCCCACTCGTCCTTCCTTCGGTTCTCTCCTCTCAATATACTCTCTTCATTTTCTCGTTCCATGCATTCTTTCCATTCGCGCCATCCAGTCATGTCGTCATCCACACATGAAAATTTTAAATCATTCTGAAAGTGATACTTTCTTTTCTTTTTTGGTCATATGAATGTGAACATTTTAATTGCTGATGGTAACAGAAATCGCTTATTGGATATCTATAAATCCTATAATGTATTTCTAGTCAATGATAACATTCCCACTAGAGAAACAAATATAACCTCCACACTCATTGATCATTTCATCACAAATTAAAAAAAAATACATCTCTCTATTTCAAATATTTCACGGAGTGATCATAAAATTTATGTATCCTGTATAAATACACAACATAAATTTGATGAATCTCCTACCGATTTTATTAAAATTAAAACATTCGACTAGCGAATTCTTGAACAAAAATTAATAGACCTTGAGAATACAATTCACCTTCATCCAAATCTCGATGATGCTTACGAACCTTAACAAAAATACACTCGTAAGAAAACTTCAAAGCCTTGGTTTGATAATTACATGGCAAAATTGAACGCAGTAAATACTTCAATAAAAAAAAGAAATTCCCTGATTCCGAATATTTTTGAAAAATATAACTTTTTGAACGAATCAGTTGAAAAAACTATTTGAGATAAAAAATATGGATATTATCAGAAGCAATTCAGTAACTCAAGTCCAAAGTTAATGTGGAAATGTGTAAATTATTCACTGAATAATTCACATAATAAGAATGAAAAAATTAATATGGATGATCCGATTGAAATATGTGAAGTAGTTAATCATCATTTTGTTACAATAAGTAATAAACCATAAAATGCTAACCTTAATAAAGCAAAAGAGTCTAATGACTTCTCCAATTGTTTCAGCTATGTTTTTCGAACCTATTTGTTTATATGAAATGGAGGATATTATTGATCAACTCAATCCTAACAAAATATGTGGATTTAATGAATTTTCTTTAAAAATTGTAAAAGCAGTCAGAACTGAAGTATCGCCAATTTCATTCTATATTTTTTTCAAATCATTCAAAAGTGGAATAGTTCCAAATAAAACAAAAATCGCAAAGGTTTCGCCCATATATAAAAGTGGCAAAAGAAACGATTGAAACAATTATCGACCAATTTCTGTGCTTCAAGTTTTTGCAGAAATCTTAGAGAAACTGATACATACGGGATTCATGAAATTTTTTGAAAACCATAACTTTCTATATAAAGGTCAAAACGGTTTCCGCAGATCTAGCGACACAGAGACAGCGGTAATGGATGTAGTGTCGCAGATCCAAATGGAAATTGACAGTAATAAGAAATGTTGTCTCTTTTCCCTCAATTTGTGCAAAGTTTCTGATTCAGTTGAATGATTTCAAAATTATCTGTATGATAGAAGACAATATGTTTGATTACAATAGGTAATCAAAAAACCTCTCTTCAAAATATAACTTGTAGTGTACCCCAAGGATCCATCCTTGGTGCTGTTTTCTTCCTTATTTATATCAATTAACTAGCTAATTTGAAATTGAAAGGTACAATTAAATCACTGGCTAATGATACTACTATTATATATTAATCAGATAGTTACGAAAAAATAAAAATCATATGAAGAATGATTTTGATAAAATTCTCATTTGGCATAATGAACAAAAGTTGAGGCCTAATTTCAATAAATGTCCTTATATGAATATTTCCCTGAGACTGATTATTACTTCAAATAATTCAAGTATGTTTGATCAAAATTCTATTAAATATATAGAAACAACAAAATTTTTAGGTTTATACATTGATGAGAAATTGTCATGGAATAAACATATTGAGAAAATAAGAAAGAAAATATCTCCTCTTATTGGAATTTTTTGCAAAATTAGAAACTTTATACCTTTAAAATTTTTTTAAAAATATATATTTCAGTCTCATTCATTCACATTTGGACATCTTATTTCTGTTTGGGAAACAGCAAGTAAATCTATTATTAAACTTCTGAAAACCTTACAGAACAAAATAATTAGTAGCATTTATAAATAACCATATTTGGAACCAACATTGAACTTATATGAACCAAACTATTTATTGGACTTAAATTCACTATTCAAACTCAAAATCAGCTGCTTCATTCATTCTGTTAAAAATTATAAAAAAAAATAAAACTTTGAAAAAAAGTCGATATATCATAAAAGTCGATATATATAAAATAAAGAACCACTATTCCATTACAAAATTTATGTATCAATTGGGAAGAAGTCTAATTAGTGAAATTTCATAGTTTGCATTTTATTTCTATTACCTCGAATACGTTTTCAACACATACTTTCTGTAACCAATTTGATATTTGACTGTATTTCATTGTTTTTTTCATCAAGATATCTTTTGTGTTCATTATAAAATATCTGATTTCAATAAAATTGAATTGAATTTTCGATCACATCATCTCTGCCGTTTCAGGCTCCCCATAATCACATAAGCACGGCACCTTCGGTCCCAGGTTGAACTTGGCCAAATATTCCAGGAAGTTGCCATGCCCCGTTATTTCTTTCATCATCGTCTTCGGTTACTCTGGCTTGGGTTCAGCAATTTGTTTGAAATCTGTTTTTCTGTTAATCAGCTGTCGCCCCCGTACGAACGACAACTCTCAGAAGTTGAGAAACTTGTGCGAGCTAAGGACTAACGAGGTGTTACCATTTAACGTGTGATTCCTAACACGTGTTGGACGATAGGAAGTGAAAATCGATCGTCCTGTTGATTGAGAGAGTGTAGCACAACCCACCAGGCTACCGTAATGCCTTCGTGAAATCAGTAAAAGCTGCACTGAAACACAGAAGACCAATCTCGTTTGACGGTCGATGTAATAGCTTGCTTTTACAAAGGATCGCCTTGGTGAGCCTTGTTTATTTTTAACATTCGTGGATTGACTCTTCTGTTAAACCCATAGTTGGTGTCTTCGTAGAGATATCTGCGCTGTCACTTAATGACAATTCCAACTGAAACTTGTGCTGCAATTTCTTTACTGACTTCATGTGGATTATTTTTCCATTTATTGAAAGAAAGCAACTTATCATCAGTCATAGTTACAGCACGATATTTTTTGAATCTATTTCTGAGATGACCTTGTACTTAAAATTTGTTTTCTTATCCACTCATAGTGAATTGTGATATATCGATATGAATATTTATCATTGTATAATGTACAAATTTTTTTGTTTTCGCGATTTGTCACCAATTTAACATGTAAATAGAATTTCACTTGAGCTTGTAATTTTTCAGCAAGTTATCCTCAATTTGATAATAAAATGGTTGTTTGTTCAGTACTGATGGAAAAGTCAACTCGATGAAAATATACTGTTTTTCCTAGAATAACTTGTTCTAATTTGCGATTTATTTACCTTTCGACAAAATACTCATCATCACTCTTTCTACGTATGAAACAAATGTGTAGATGGAAATAACCCTTCTTAGAGGTTTTTTCATTGGGTGTTATATTTTTCGTAATATCAAAACAGTATATTTTTCAAAAACATATTATTTTTCAAATATGGTCCTCTCACACATTATTTTCACCCCCAAATTTTGCGTACCCACGTTATTAACTCTTTCGACAAATAAGGAATTTATTCGGGCTCTGAGTTATCTAATTCTAATTTGGATGTTCATCCAAAAATCTGAAAGTTATGTGAAAAAATCCTGGATGACTCTAAAACAGTCTTTCAATTTCGAGATTTTACTGTACTGTATCAACTGTTAGTTTTATTGCTTAGTTAATAATGCTTTTATACATGAAATATAATACCCTGTATTCTACGTTCGAATTATACTTGAAGTACATATTTGAGGATTCATTGAGTTATATATAGGAGGCCATATATGGAATAAAGGGAATAAAGGATCGTTTCAAAAAGTCCAGACAGATAGAACCAGTTCTGAGGTTGCTAGACCTCATCTACGGGAAACTGTAAAATTGAAGATTCATCGTGCTAGCGCTGCTATATTTGAATTGAAAATATAAAACAAATATTACTCTGATTTTTTAAAAATATTTGGAAATAACAAATGATAAAAAAAAAGATAAACTTGACCACGGCGCGATAGGGAAAAAAAGTTTGGTGATTGTTCCTTTGGAAAGAAAATGAATGTGAAAAGATTTCAAGGTCAGGTGAAGCTCACATAAGAAGGCATCATTTTTCAATTACAAGTCCGGAAGGGCGCTATTAACTTCTTTATATGGAGGAGATTCGTTTGATAGGTCTTTCACTTCTTCATCCAACATAGGTTTTTCACTCAGATTCGGAAAGGCGGTTCAATTAGCAATTTCACATTTTTTCAAGAATCTGCTAACGATAGGGCAACACTGGTGTCTCGTCAATACCGTTAGAGTGCCGTAGATGGTAATAAAGCACTCTCAGGGCCGCGTTATGTCGATGTATATAGGCCGAAACCACCGCATATGCTGGACATGCTGACAAGCAAATGCATTAGGGTCTCGGGCGCCTCGCGGCAGGCCCTGCACCTTGTGTCAGGAACCTCTATACCCATCACGCGACTGCGGTAGATCAGGGTGTTGAAGATACCATCCTGACATACCATGATGAACCCTTCAGTTTCCGACTTCAGCCCACTCGACCTGAGAAAAGCGAAAGTCAGGCGCTTTGATAAGCCAAGGTCTTCGATGTTATTAAAGAAGACCCCATGCATTGGCTTATTTTTGTATTGTCGCAGAAGTGAGGTGATCTCTGCGACTTTTATATGAAACTTTTGCTGAACGGGTTCCAACTCGGTGACAGAGTTGTGATTGCCTCTTTCAGTGTCGAAAACTAAACCGAGTTCATCAGCTGCTCAGGCAGCTGCCCTAAAAAGAAATGCTCCAATTCCTGCTCTCTCATGGTTGCGGACCATGCAGAGAAGGGGATCCGAACTCCTGACGACTTCACAGGCTAGTACCATTCTGTCTGCCATTTCTTGGGTTAGATTACTATCTCTTGTATTGACTAGCCTCTCATTATTATTGTTACTATTATTATTATTATCATTATCATTATTATCATCATTATTTTCCTCTAAGCATTCGTATACTATCAAGGCAGTGCTGTTTGGTGGTCAGTAGCAAGCTTCGACTCAATTTGTGATGTATAAATTGATGTGACAGGACAACCAAGGACTATAATAATTAGAACAACTTCTTCAACTGAGTGGTTTGACTAGAATCTGCAATATCCTTCAAAGTATAAGCCGACACCAGTATTTCGAAAATACCATAAAAGTGCCTTAGGTGGTGTTGAAGTAATCTTAGGAAGCCTTATGTCGATGGAAATAGGTTGAGACCGCATTTGCTAAACATGTCGCCAGCAAGAGCTTCAGGGTCCCAGATGCCTCGCGGTAAGCCCTGCGCGGAATCGGCTGCTCTGTAACCAGTCATCAGTTGGAAACTTTGGCCAGATGGCGATGGGTGCTAGGAAGTTTCTTTCACTAATAAATGTTAGCCCATCTAGGTCTGAAGCAGTAAGGTTATTGAAAACTTCAAGAGCTCTTCGAACGTTATCCGGGGTTATCGAGTTGTGCAGTTCATAGAGCCCAGGCTGTCGAAGCTGAAAGCTACGAACTGTTCTAGGGCTGGACTGTCTGAGTTTCATTTTACAGTTGTTGTATACGAGCAGTTTTGAAAGCCACTTTCATATTCAATTTTCTGAAAATTTGAACAAATCCGTTGGTATATTTTGGTACTATAAATATCAGTCTTCATTTTTCTGGAAAGTTGAGGATTTACGGATTTTTTCTATTGAATTTAAGAACTCGTTTAGGATGTCCTACATCATAGTCGACAGGGACGTGAATCGGTCTGTTCATTGTCTTTTGAGCATTGTCTTTTGGAAAAATAATTGCAATTGAAAAAGGAGTTACACACTTTGAACACTGTTATCAATTCATATGAGTGAATGTGACTGAAAGGCATCTACTTTGTCCATTCCACGTCCGTCCATATTTGGAATATTCACGAACATTCTATGCTCATCTATCTAACGTCCATATTTGTGTTGCCAAATAATGGACTTTCCATTATGGTCCAGTCATCTTAGTCAAAAATAAGTATCTCGGAATTGGAGATACCCAGCTTCCTTGAAGTTGTCTCAAAACCTACATATGTATGAGACTATCAAAATCTTGAGGTCAAAAGTCACAAAATCAATCTTTCGCACATTTTTTTGCAAATATCTCGTTCTCTCTGGGTTTTTCGCTATTTATATATCATCAATATTGAAGACGATTGGAATCCTTACAACTTTTGTTTTGAACCTTTTTTTACGTTGAATCGTTTTCGAGATAGAGGGCGGAGAGCACGCGGTTGAGACAACTGGTAGTCCCTGTCAAAAACACGCCAAAAGAGTTCATTATTCATTGATAAATACATAATTATTACTAATTTCCATTTCTCATTAACTGTTACATCATGATTATTTATTTTTTCATCAATTAAATATATATTCATTCATTAACACCTTCATCCGATTCCTAGAATTGAAAAATAATTAATGAATGGAATTTGATTACATTTCAATTATGTGCTTTACAAAAAAGGAAGAACGTCTTCAAAAGCATTTGATAAACTGCCAAATTTGGATCAACTTGCAGTCGCACTTGAAGAAGAAAACTGTCCGAATCAAAGATTATTGTCGAATGAAATTCAAATCTTGTTGCAGTATATAATGCTACAAAACCTGTGAACTGTATCGATCATCTTCGTTATGCATAATATGTCAAGTCTACCAAACTGAATATTCCTGTGCAGTTGTCAAATATTTCACCAACAAGTGCAGCAGCTCACCAACATTTCAATCGTGTTTATTTTCAAGTTCAAACTTGATTAGGGCGTAAAGAATTACTGGAACCTATCACGACAATTTCAGCATCTGTTCCATACAAATTGCTCAACATGATATTCTGCAACTGCAAGAGTGATTGTGATTCGCTATTTGAATGCAGGAAACCGGGGTTGCAATGCTCTTTAGCTTGTGATCAGTATATTGGGCAAGCTTGTCTTAATGCTTCACCATATCAGTGCGATGTGAGTGTTATTACGTAGATACGTAAGTAAAATGATTATTGAATATGAAGTAATAGTCAATAACAAATGAAAATTGATAACGATTATGTATTTATCAATAATTAATTAACTTTATATGACGTGTTTTTAACCGGGATTACCGGTTGACCTAAACTGATGCTCTAACCACGCGCTCTCCGCCCTTTATCTTTGAAACGATTCAATGTATGAAACATTTTCTGTAAGCAAAAATTGTAGGGAACCTAGTCCTCCACCATAGGAAACCCATAGAAAACGAGATATTTGCAAAAATGATGCAAAAAATCATTTTTTCTGACCTAAGATTTCAATAGTCGCCGCGTGCACCCTCCCATATGTAGGTTCCGAGACAGCTTTTAGAATGCCAAAATACAAGTTTATACGAGTTTTTAGCTTTGTATCTCAAATTTCGAGGTGAACAAGTGAACATACTAAGATGACTGGACTATTAACACCCACTTTGGGGTCTCTTCGATGTTCATGTTCATAGAAACCAAAATGGGACTTTTGATGGATGTCCAATGGATATTTTGTGTATACTGAGTTACTTCGAACATTGCAATAATAGTACGGAGAGAGGTCGTCATGTCTTTAAAGAATGTGATCCATTGAATTACACCAGGTAAGTAATCCACGAATCACTGAAAGTCCATAGGAATATGACAAACATCCAGAAATGAGCCTGTACAAACTATTACATGGAGTGAAATTGTTGGAATAGGTGTCATGAAAAAATTAAGGAAAAAACGCAATAAGCCTATGACGCTGTAATATTTTTCAGCGACTACAAAGGAATTTCCATAATGCGACAGCTAACAGTACCCGATTATGTGAGTCCCATAATTTTCTATATTTTTGACAGATAATAAAGAATGAATTATCAATAATTCCGGATTCACTAAATCTGACTATACGAGTAGATATATAATTCTTCAGCTCAACTTCCTTAATTTAGTTCCTGAAGATTTTTCTGAGTCAAGTTTCACCCTCTAAAAACTTTCAGAACGCTCCAAAACATTCGAAAGTATTCAAGAGCATTCCACAACATTCTAGAACAAACGGGAACATTCTGTAACTACAAGTAACTACTGATGAAGATAACTGATAAAATTCACTCAAACAAAAGTGTAGTCACAACTATCAATTTCAGTTGATCTTGCTAAATACAATACCAAACGAAAATACGAGCTTGAATCAAAATGTTTCATTGTGTACAACAAAATCAACGTTATTGCAACCTTTCTTCATCACGTGAGTCGCACTTGAATTCATTTCCTCTTGCGATATTTTAAATTTTGCTATAACTCCTGAGAAGTTGATTCGAATTGTATGGTGAGAATAGCAATTATAACATGCAACTAACGTATCCATTGTATGTGGAATGATACCATATCCGTCTAAATAGCCTTTTACCTCGACCGGGTAGCACTATCGCCCCGACTCCTCACAGAGAGCATCGTCATATTTCAATCAATTCACACAAAAAATTGATAAATCATACACATAAACCTTTTTCTTGATAACTGAGTGCAATGATAGAAACCGTATGGAAATCAGATTTGTAGTTCATCAGATCATCTCGTTCTGGCCAACAAACATGCCGAGAGACAGATAGGCACGGCGGGGGACTTCAGTTTATAATATGAGTTGATATACTAATCAAAAATAATTATTTTGGCCTTCTTTCAAAGCATACGTTTTTGAAAAACTCTCTTATGGATAATTCATTCCTATTAATCCTCATAACATCAAGTTTAACATATCTGAGTACCTACCTATATTGATGAATTATGGAAAACTATTCAAATGTAATCATCCAATATACTCATACTGATTTCATGAGTGCAAAAAATGTATATATTCAAAATTTATCCATTACAAAACTTTATTTGCATTGTTTTAGATATCGGTGATTTTTCTTTTTACGAAGGGATTTTCAAGATATAATATGTTTGAACACTGATTGAATGGCTCTGTTAGAACTTGTGGAATTGGCGTGGTGGTAGTACGCCCGACTCACGATCGGAAGGTTTTGGGTTCGATTCCGGCCTCGACCAGATATTTTTCTCGAAAGAATTTATCTGGTTGAAGTTGGGGTGATTCTGCAACCATGTTGGGAATCACACGTTAAAAGGTAAGACCTCATTAGTCCATAGCTCGCACAAGTTTCTCAACTTTTGAGAGTTGCCGTTCATATGGGGTCGACATCTGATTAACGGAAAAACAGATTTTTGAACAGAC
>WOGR01008248.1:0-11949 GCA_015342045.1 Leptinotarsa lineolata | reverse complement strand
CACCAAAATATAGTACACTACGGCATGTCAAAACACGAGTTCCAGAACACAAGAGGGAAACTGAATATAAAAAACTCCAAAGCCCTATTCTAGATGTTCAACCATATTTATCTAAAAGACTCTCAAGCGAAATGATATATATCCTCAAATGCGATAGTGTTAACACTAGAATAGATGCTGATGGCCTCATTACGGCATACTTCAATTCAATAAGAAAAATACCTAAATGATTTACCCCTTTTTTTATTCTATTTCTTTCTGTCTGTGATTAAAAAACAGATACCTACCACCTTATCAGAACACAGATAAAGCCATTCGTTTGTGTTGGTCTTGTCTCGAAATTGTTGCAATGTTCTTTATTTTCTTCTAATTGTATTTAATATGTCTGATGGTTTCAATAATAATAATATCAACACGGAAAAACTACTTTTCTGTGAGTAATTTAATGAACAACTCATTATTTCTAAAAAAATTGAAACGATACTGATCGTATAAGTTTTGTGGGAGGTATGTTTATGAAAATGCATTGTTACAGAGCCCTGAGGAAGAATTTTGTTGAATTCGAAACGTCGGCAAGAAAACAATTGTTTTTTTTTTCTAAGAAGGAATTGATCCTGTTACCCAACCATTTTTTTTTTCAGAAAAATTATTGGATCCCTAAATTAGCTAACTAGCAAAAATGTTGCCAACTAGCTTATCTACCCGCTTTCTATGATCAATTCGTAACCAGTGTTCATAACCATCGGTACTTGGTGGTGTAAATACCTTCGATGTTGTAATGTTGATTTACTGACGTATGATTAATTTTTGTTGCCGGGTTCGAATACTATTTGTAACAAATATATTTCCATTATTTTTTGTTCAATTACAAAGGTACATTAGTTGGTTTGGGTTAGTTTGGTTCTGTCTTAATTATTTTAGAAAATCCATCTGTCAAATATACGGTCGGAAATTTCGATAGTGAATCTAGAATTATTTCGAACGATTGAAAAAGGAGATACTCCCTTTGAATTATTGTATGCAAGAATAAAAAACCATCGTTCTGAAAAATCAAACTTCGATAAAAGCGCGATGTTGCCACCTTCATCGACGGATTTTAATCGTTATTGAATTTTTCCTGATTTCAGCAAGGCAAACTTGAAAGTGTTAGGATAAGTAGGAGGGTCTAAAGGTTTGTTTTGTTATTATTTCTGATATACAGTGTGACTCAGGAACTTTCTATGAAGATTTAATTTTTTTTTTGAACACTCAGTACCTGATTTGTTTGGTCATTGGACGCACTTTTAACTGACAATCATTCTGATGTAGGGTTCTGAGGGTATACGATTATTACTTTATGAAAAATTCATTTTCCTCATCGTTATTCAGTTGGATTAATTTTTCTGGGAAACGTTGGATGGTACTGTTGGCATAGAAATTTTTGAAAACTCTAAATCTTCGAAGACATCTTTTTCTGAAGCTGTTGCGGCAAATTTACCATGAGCAGTTTTGAAAGCCATCCAACAGCTCCCCCTGAAAGTACGAAAGTCCCTACAACTCAATGGCGGTCATTTTGAACATTTATTGAGTTTTGAAAATAAGAGTAATAATCAGTACAAAATTCATTTTCATTTTTTCATTTGTGCTGATTTAATCATTTGAAATATGGTATTTGTTTGAAATATGAGCTGATTTGCTATTCGTTTTTGAAATCGATGAAATTTTTTTTTGATAAAGTAATAGTAGACTCATTTCAAGGCGCGTCAAATAGACTAAGAAATGAGTTACCCTGTGTATTGGAACTACTCACAAAACAGTTTGAACTCTCCTTAGTGCATCAATTTTTTTTTGCTGAAAACAGGAAAAGGTTATCAATGATTAAAATCTGTCGATTTATGTGCAGCACCATGTATATATACCCTCAAATTACTGGCTCAAACTATACGTGAGGAATCCACTTTCATAGAGCACTTTTGTAAGAATCTATAGCCTTGAAAGTAGTCCAACTGCCGCAATATCGTCATCACTCCTAGAAAGAACTAAGTGTTTCCTCAAATTTTCATAGAGGTAACATATTAGCTGAAATATGTTGAAATGCTTGCTATCGATACCAAATTGTTTTATAAAACAACCCGAAACCGGTCGTAAGAATAAATAAACGTAGTGGAAATCAGACAAGAGAGTGTTTTCATTCATCTCATTAAAGAGTTCTTAACATAATTGTTTGTTTCGGTCAATTTTATGTAGTATCAGTTAAAAACTGATATCCCATACCATTTAGTGAGATGATATGGAATTTTGTGGCTGTTTGAAATAAAAAATTAACTTTGAATTTTACCAGAATGGCAATAATTGCTTTATATACCCCTAAAAATAGGTAGTCCTCAGCATTTACGACTGTTCTGTAGTGTTTTATAATGACTTTCGTGATATTTTAAATGGTTCCAAATTATTCCTGAACATTCCACAATATTTAAGAATGATCCGGCATATTCTGAATTGTTATCTCGAATAATTTCTGATGATTCTATTTCAATCTCTTATATCTTCAAAAGTATTTTTTCAAAGTGAAAACGAGAACCTTTTCTTCGAGTCGTTCCTGGATGATCCAGAATGTTCCAGACTATTTTCGAACATTTCAAAATGTAAGAGATTCTGTAGTGTTGCGAAATGCTATTCAATACTCTGTTAAAATTAACTATAGCGCGACACTCCCAGAAACACATCTCTCAGATAGAAATGGAAATCTCTTTGAGTATATAACATATATAAGATCTAACATTTAACTTTTTTGATCGATTCATAATGATTTGGGATGTTTCAAAACGTTCCAGATTATATTCGAACATTCCAACAATTTCCAGAATATTTCGGGATGTTCTGAAATATTATGGAATGCTTTCGAACAATCTTGAATGTTCTGAGGGAGCAAAAACTCAATCCATTATAACTCCAGATGCATGACTATCAGCTGAGAACCTGAATAGTAATCACGGATAGGGTAAAGAGAACTGCCGTACCGTATAACTCTCTTGGTCACTCCATATCGATCTGGGATGTTCCGGAGTTTTCTTTTGAATATTCTGGACTATATGAGAACATGGGCTTTCACGATTAAAAAGAACCTGAAATACCAGGTACTTCAGGTTCTTCAGGTACCAGGTACTTCAGGTTTCATTCGACCACGACGTAGTAGACAGGATTTTGTACTCTTCAATTTTGAACTATTATAGAACATTCTAGAAGATGAAAAGCACCACTCTTCAAGTAAAAATTTGAACTACCTCAAAAACAAGTTGACACTCTGACAGAAAAAATGTGGCATGTTTTGCTATCCGTGCGAAGTTGGTTGAGGACGTTGGTAATGGATGATATTCAAGAAGTTAAAAAAATGAATGAATATAAAACATTAATATAAAAATATGAATTGAATATAAAACACATTTTTTCGAAACTATTGCCATCGCAAAATCGCACCCCAGTTTGGAAATATTCAATGAGGTTTTTCAAGATGTTTTCCTGAAAGGAAATGATATTTTCTCGTGAATTTCTGATGTTCCCATGATCAATCATGAATGGTAGAAAGTTAGTGATAACTATGGAAATGCACAATGAAGATTTTTCACTAGTAGGATTCAGGGTGGCTGAGAAATGATGACGGTGTTGTTTTTGACAAATAAAATTACGAACAGACAATGATGAGTGAGCAGGTGCATTATCGTGATGCAAAAGCAAACGGTGCATAACATCAAAGTAATACTCCTTATTGACCGAACGACTATGTGGCAAGAACTCCTGATGCACTACGCCACGGTTATCAAAAAAAAACAGTGAACAAACCCTTGACATTTGATCGATCTTGGCATTATTTTTATGATCTTGGCTCTTCTGGACTTTTTCATTGTGACGATTGGACTTTAGTTTCGATGTCATAACCATATACCAATGATTCGTCAGCAGTTGTGACCTTCTTGACCAAATCTGGATCACTCTTGACGTCATTCAACAATTCTTGAGCGATGCTCATGCGATGAATTTTTTTGGTAAAACTCAGCAATTTTGGAACGAACTTTGCTGTCAAACGGTTCATGCCTAAAATTTCTGAAAAAATTGAATGGCATGGGCCAACCGATATGTCGACATCTTCAGCAACTTCTGTAATAGTGATTCGACTATTCTCCATAACGATTTTCTCCACCTTCTCAACATTTTCATCGGTTGTTGTGTCCAAAGCGAGCGTCGTCATCGACATCCCGACCTTCTGTGAAAAATTGTACCAACTGTACACGTTTTTTTGACTCAGAGTACAATCTCTGTATGCCACTGTCATTTATTCGAGTGTTTTTGAGCGCCTATTTGCACTTTTCACACAAAATCTGACGGGAATTTTTTAATTCATTTCATTTGATAGGAGAAAATTGCCTTACATGCAAAAAACTTTTAAATCACCTCAGTTTTTAACAGTCTACGTATGTTATTCAATTTTCAATTTTGAGAACGTTGTAAATTTCCAGTGGTTTGTGTTAATTGAATATTCATTAGTTCAAAATTTGTTTTACAAAAAGTTCCAGTTCTTAAATCATACGTAATGTAAAAATATTCCGAATTTGGTTGAGTAGAATTTGATGGGCTATTATTGGCTATATAAATGAATGAGAAATTGTAGAAGTCAGTATATTACTTCCAGTATCAAGTGAAGTAGAAACAACAATGAAGATTTTGGTGAGTTTCAGACCAATATTTTTCATTTTTGATAATGTCGAGTTGTTTATGAATTGTATAGAATTCCATTATCATTGTTTATCATTTTTCCCATGTCGAATAATTGTTAATATAAATCAAGAATGAGCCTCTCTGTGATCAATTGGAAATGTCAAAATTTTCCACCCTCGAGGAATTTTTCGGAGAATGCTGAATTATGACAGCTTGCGTATTATACAGAAGTAAATTTCCACTATTTAAATGATCAAGGGGCTTTCTGTTTTGAATCAGTTTTGAGAAAATTTTAAATGTTCATAATCCATCTGTAATTATTTATGTCTTTGAAAAATGAGTCTAATACGTTCGTTCACCTTTGCGACATGTTTTTAAAAAATATTGTGAATCTCTGAATTTTCTTCAGACAGATCGTTTGAGTTGAAACCACAAAAACTACCAAATATAGAGTCGTGAAATACTGGAATGCAATCTAAAGGGAATTTCAATAGCTTCTAATTTTCTGTTGGACTTGACTAAGATCACACTCAGTACATTTCAAAATCGATAGGAATTCAATAAACATTTTTATTATGATAAATCAAGGAGTAGAATATATTCGATTGAAATATACCAATCTACGGGGATATGTGACATTAATGAATTTTGTTTCTAAAGATGACTCAATTCTTTTCCAGATTGTACTCTTAGCTGTTTTTGGAGTTGTCTTTTCTTCTCCCACATTTGTAAATGAAGCATTCGGAAGAGTTTCGAAGACAGTAGCTAATGGAGCTTCGGAGATCGCAGAAGCAGCAACAAACGTTGCTGCAGGAGAAATTCAAGGTTATGCAAAAGGAGTATCAGAAGTAGTAAACGGAGCTGCAGAAATAGCAAGTGGTGCTTCAAATGCTTTTGATGAAGCTGACGATGTTATTTTTGGATCACACAATCACGGGCAAGTTGCATACTCCAGTTTATTTCGAATCTATAACAGTTTGGGTGTGCACTTTTTCCCGAACTATGGCTGTTGTAGCTGTCCACTACACAGAGTAGTTCCAGCAGGCTTTGGTAACTTTTCTCCAAACTCGCCTTTCTTCATCAATGGAGTATACCCAATTCTGGATACTGAGTACTGCACTTGTCCTCCAGAATTAGTTGCCAGCGCAGTTCAGGCGTCACATCATAATCCAGGTTTTCTAGGAAACATCGCGGAATATGTCGAAGCCATACCTAGTTTTGGTGCTTAGGTCGTGAAGAGAGCTACAAATAGTTTCGCATATCTGTAAGAAGACTGAAGATTGAGTACAATTAATGATTACAATTGTAGTTATTCTCTATTCTCGTCTTCATCTGAACGAGAACATAATGTTAGAACGGGGTTCATGAGAAATGGGAATTTAACCTGATTGCAATCTTGATATCTTTGGAAAAGTAAAACTGAATATTCAGGACAGAAAACAATCTAGGACAGTCATCAAAATATCAATTTAAGTAATTCCAAATCATTTATACTAATATCTCTCGATCGTAGGTAATACACACTAAAAAATGCAAACAGTGAATATTGTAGGTACTTCTGTGTCCCACGTCAGACTTAAATTACTATCTAGCGACGCGAGTTTCGCTAACCTGTTATCATCATCAGGAGATGGCCGAAACTAAATATCACATTTAAGTTATGCCACTTACACATCTGGACAAATCGTTACCTGCGGCAAAAAGGTAAATCAAATGAGTCCTAATCTCAGATATTGTGTTATTTTGTTACCGTATTCTATGTTTGAATGTATATGTTACTGACTACCTGTTTTTCAATATTTCTCGGGTTTTAACTATTATATGAGAGTGAACAACGGGCTGTTTGGAAAAGAAACTTTGTCGCTGTTATCAGATCCAATTTCATACTTTTCAATTACTGGTCTCAAAAATTTCAGTTATTTCGTATATTTTTCAGTTATTCTGTGATCACTCACAAAGGCATGTTGGGCGATACTAAACTTTTTTGGTCTATGAAACCGATAATGGAAACATATTTCCTCTAACGAGTTATCATAGTTCGCCTAGTTTGATCAACAAATTTTTCACCGCAATCTTTAAACTTCGTTGATTTTGACGAGAAGTATGTTGGTCAAACTAAGCGAACTCCAATAACTCAATACAAAGAACAGTCATGAAATGTTTGTTGGTAAAACTCAATGGATTGTACCAACCCAAAGAATATTATGTTTTATAGACCAGAAAAGACTCAATATTTTGAGAAGAGATCAAATCATGACTGTAGAATGCTTTGAATTGTCAAAACATGACATACTCGTAGACTCTTTTGAAAGCTTGGAAATCGAAAATCTGGATTATGATCTATGAACAGCGACGAAAGTGCCATTCGAAACAGAACTTCGTTTATTATTTCACGTGATAAATACATGTAGAAAATGAGGAAATAATAGATATCATAATAGGTGGTCATTAACATGTAAATTAGGAATTACAATAAAATAATAGAATAATACAGCATGATAATGAATATATATTTATCTGTAACATAAATATTACAGCTGATCGTTATATAAAATTTTTAAGGAAATGCTGCAAAAATTCAATTTTGACAAATTAATTGTACTGTTTTCGATGGCAATCGGAAATAATATGCGATTTCAATGAATTTCATTCGTAGAATTCAATGGAGACTTTTTGACAACTCACTCCTGGACTCCTGAACTTTGTGCTCAACTATTATAAATCTTACGTGAATCTGCTAGAACTTCCAAAGGAAAAAAAAGCAATTGAATACAGGATAAACTATCTACAAAGATATGTAGATCATGTATAAAAATTACTTTCAAAGTGAAGGAAAGGACCTCGTGAAACAACTATTCTCACATGAACATTGAATTACTGCTTGTCAAATCTAGGAAGAGACTTGAGTATTTCTACTTTCTCTTTCTTTCGCTGGTACCGTACTAGCGAAGGAAAAAAAGCAAGTCTTTTTCTAGATTTGACACGTAGTACACAAAAATCACAGTGATGAAAAAGTAATTTTCACATGTAAACGCGCCACTTTTACCCTCACGGAGGCGCCCCAGTTGAAGTGTTCGAAAATCCTTCCTTACTGCGCATCTATGACCTAGGAAGCACCTATATACCAAGTTTTAGCATCCTAGGACACACCAGTATGTATAAACAGATATGAATGTGGGAGTGTTGAGTGAGTGACTTTCGCATTTATAAGTATAGATTGTGTAGCTTGTAAGATAGGCATCGCGAACTTTTTTGTTGACCTTTAGAAGAAGAAAAATATAATATTCTGAAACGGGGCACCGATACACTAAACGGTGAAAGTGAAACAACGTTAGATTTTTAGGGGCAAAGATTTGAAAGATTGTTTACCACCAAGATCAGCGGACTCCAATTAACTTTTTTCTATTGGGTTATCTGAAACAAATTGTATCGGCACTTACCATTTGCAAAGATTATTCAGAAACTACCATTCGATAGTGTTGTGCTAACATAAATTCTGTCATTTCTATAGAACACGATGGACGACATACCGAATAAAGAATTCCTATTCTTCATATAATTATTGATATAAATAAATGAATATTGACATAGACGGCGAAGCTGATACAAGAGTATATACCTATTGCATTTCTGGTGATCAGGAAAAGTGCTGAAAATAAGAAATATAAAATTTATGAAATTTATCTAACTGTTGTTGTTTCTCCAAAAGTAAATCAATGAATTTCAAACTCATCTGCAGCTGAATTCTTGGCGAAATAATATCGAACGGGTACGAATCTCTTCATGAAATGAGTGTAATAAGAATGAAGAGAAATTCATCATTTTGATTATTGACATATCAACGTCTCAACAACTGAGAATCCAAATCAGTTCGACGATGAAATGGAAAATTTAGATGGACTTTGCAACAACCAAGACGAAAATCTAGAGATGAATTTTTTGACATTCTTCGAAATTTAAAAAAATAATTTTTTGAGGGTTTGAAAAAATGTCAAATTTGAAAGGTTTAGTAGCGCCTGACGGAAAGAAAGGGGCTGTTATTCACTCATTCCTCGAGCACAAATTCACTGCAGAATCAAATTTTGGATGAACCTATTGATAAAATAAGCTTCCACATCTTGCGGACTTTATGTATTATTACTGTATTATGTATGTATTATCACTGTATATAATAAGTATTGAAATATTTAAAGAAAACCGAATGAATTCGGCCCGGAAAATGTTTCAATACAGGATTTGGGAACGAAAAGGGATTCAGAACGTCAACACCTCAGGAGAGCTGAGAACCAATTCGTTGGTTTATTTTAGTTCGTTTGAGAGTTATGAATTTTGGGTTCTCGCCTTCGTGAAAACTTGAGGATTCAAGACGGTACCCTCTAAATTTCCTTTCCCCAATTAATGTATTCACTATTTTGGAAAGATACCCGTAACTTTCAGTTATCTCCTAGATGATTTTTTTGTCGATATAATTGTTAAAGATGACGCTGAGTTGCAGGGAAGGTTACGTGGAAAAAAAACTACGTATTCCAGGAACTTTACTTAGCAGCTTCTAAATGAATTAACCACAAATACAAAAGGATAAATTCAGATACAAAATTGCAGACGTGTTCATCAAACAACTTGATTGACATTAACTACTGTCAAAACTGCGTATCGTATACCGAATGTAGGCAGAAGTTGCCACATTCAACAATAATATCTTCATTCGCTCAAGGAAAACGTGACCAACCTGTCTACAAGAAAATGTTGTCCCGTCATCTTTTGTTGAGGATAATTGTGGAAGCTGTCAAGGATATATCTGAAAGTGCTGGTATCATTCTTATATACAGAAATATTTTATTGATGTTATTGCACTACAAACTAGAAAAAATTGACAGAGTTTTTAAGAAAAATTGAATATTGAAAATTTCAATTTTTCACTATATCATAAGTAACAGACAACATTCACAACCTGCTACGAAAATGAAGTTTTCTCTTCCACTATAGCATATTCAAATCAAACTCTTTCCAAAATTATTTTATTCCATTCATTATATTATTTCATAACGTAATAATGAAATGGGTAAAATATTCATATATTTGTTTGTGTTAGCTCATTAGCCACGCAAGCATAATTCTTCATACTCAATGTAGATTTCATAATCTTTTTCATTTCCATTTTTACTGATACGAAGATTATTTTCAGATTGCTTTCTCCGCAATTTTGAGTATCACCTGTGCTTTCCCTGGATTCTCAGATGGAGCATTTGGAGAAGCCTCGAGAGAAGTGGTGGAAGGAGCAGTGAATGTGGCAAAAGGGGCAACCTATTTCGGAGTGACAGGATCTGGAGTTGAAGTTGCAACCAAAGGAGCTGCACTCATTTTTGGAAAAGCTTCTGATACAATTTCTGCCTTTCATAAAAAGGGAAAAATTGAATACTCCAGTAAATTTAAATACTACAATAACTTAGGTATTGAAATTTTTCCTAACACTGGTTGTTGTACCTGCCCTGTACCTGGTGTTGTCCAACCAGATCATCAAAACTATTCTCCAAACTCACCTTTTTTCATCAATGGGGTACATCCAATTCATGGTACTCAGTTCTGCACTTGCCCTCCAGAACTAATTGCCAGTGCCGTCCAGGCTTCACACCATAATCCAGGATTCCTGGGTAACATCGCTGAATATGTTGAAGTTATACCTCATTTTGTTGAAAAGGCAGTGAGAACTGTTGCAATTATATAAGATAACTTATAATGTATGCGAAATAAAAACTTATGTTTTCGAACTTTCTGTTTCTGAAAAAACACCCTGTTTTATAAAAAAAGATTTATGATCACCAGGATTTCCAAATAGTTTTTCGTACTGTGAACAGTTGATTTCTACAAATCAATTGAAAACCATTTAATTTTCTCTGAAGTGGTCACTTCAGAGACATAAATATATAATAGATGGTTTATGGCGGTTGCAGTCAATTTCTAGGAAGGAAACTCTTTGTTAGTTTATCTAGCTTTCGAAAATGTGTATTCCCTTCTTCAGGACAATTAAAATAAGTATTGTAAAATATATGTATAACATTACAGATATAACTCACTTAACGTGAGATTAGTATGAAAATTAGCAACACTTTGAACGAAAAATAATTTGGACATGGATCGAAACGTGACAGTTGTTTTTTGTTGATTACTTGAACATAATTTGTTTAATAATAATTATTCAGTTACATACTGGATGTATCAGCGATACTTTATCTTTTTCGACTATCATTCTCTAATTTAAATGAATAGGTATAAATTTGACTAAGATTTGTCAAATCAGTTCTTTTATTCATTGATTTTGATTCTCTAAAATAATTTACATGTTTCGATAGTGCACACGATGAAATATTTCTTCTGCAGTCACTTTTATGAGATGAAATTCGATCTTTTAGAAGTCTTGAGGTCTGTCCAATATATACTTTATCACAATTTTCACAAGGTATTTTATGAACAATATTATAATTTTGATCAGTATCAATAGGTGTTTTTAATTTTGAATAGAATTGATTTGTTGTTTTAATATTTTTATGGGAAATTTTTAGATTTGTTCCCCCGAGAACATTAATTGATTTTGTAGTTAAACTTTTAATATAGGAAAGGCTACGGAATTTTTAGTTAGTATCTTGGTTTTAATGGTTTGTACCTGAGGTTGTCGGAATTGAATTTATTCTCGTACAAACCATGAAAACCAAGATACCAACAGAAAATTTCGTAGCCTTCCCTATATAAAAGATTCAACTCCGAAATCAATTAATGTTCTTGAGAAAACAAATCTAAAAATTGCCCATAAAATTATTAAAACAACAAATCAATTCTTTTCAAAAATTAAAAACACCTATTAATACTGATCGAAATTATGATATTGTTCATAAAATACTTTGTCAAAATTGTAATAAAGTATATATTAAACAGACCTCAAGACTTCTAAAAGGTCGAATTTCATCTCATAAAAGTGACTGCAGAAGAAATATTTCATCGTGTGCACTATCATAGCATGTAAATTCTTCAGATCACCAAATGAATTATACTAATGCTAGTATTTTAGAAATTGAACAGAATTCCTATAAACGTTCTCTTCTAGGAATCATCCATATGAATGAAGAATCAAAATCAATGAATAAAAGAACTGACAAATTTTAGTCGAATTTATACTTATTTATTTAAATTAGAAAATGATAGTCGAAAAAGATATAGTAATGCTGATTCATCCAGTATGTAACTGAATAATTATTATAAAAC
>WOGR01008247.1:0-11949 GCA_015342045.1 Leptinotarsa lineolata | reverse complement strand
GGGTGACTTCGATTGCCCCCAGTAGTTCGACAAAATGTCTTGAATTCTTCACAAACGGTGATGTTTTTCCTTGTATGGGTTGTATTATTGGGAGTAAAAACCTAGAGTAGCCGAATCTCTGGAGCTGAGGATCGGTCTGAGCGGAAAATCTTTCTTGTGGATTTTGGGTAGTCCAAACAAGTGTTGGAGCTTACTGTGGTGCGGTGTTAGCGATGATCTCTCTTTTTTTTGAAAAATTTACTTGGTGTTTTTTCAAAGTCTGGTACAACTTCCTTTCAATTGATGTAGTAGGGTCCCGTACGATCTTCATGTATTGTCCCTTCTGAAGAACCTTTTTGATCTTCTGTTCGTAGAGATCAGTATCACCACAGTGGCATTTCCCTTATCTGCAGGTACGATTTGAATGGTGTTATCTCTACGTAGGCCATTTAGAGCTATATGTTCTTCATTGCTGATAGATGTTGGAATTGGTTCTCGATCCAGCTGTTCTCTGATTTTCCATCTGAATTCTTCTGCCTAGGTCTGATCAATAAGGGAACTGCAGGGAACCACTGCGGTAATTATTTCCAAAGTAGGCACAGATGTTTGCGCAATGGCGAAGCTTAGACCTTTCCTCAACAAGGATTTCTCTATGTCCGTGAGTGGGCGGGAACTCGTGTTGACGACGTTGGTTGCTTCACAGTTGACTTGTTTTCGGTCTGCATTTGGGCAATGTGCCTCCACTAACTTTTCCCACTTTCTGTTTTGGCTATTCTCCATGTCTTGGCGGATCTTCAAGCACGTGCTTTCAATCTTGGCAAAGATTGGTCCATGATCCTCTTACAAAGTCTCTCTTCTTATTTCTCCAAATCGTTCTGTGACATCCTGCATCAGAGTTGACCTTTTCCAACCTTATCAGTGCTCGGCTGGCGCGTTCTAATATGCGTTTGGCACTCTCTCCTGGGATTAACGATTTCAGCTTTGGGGATGATGTTGTTGTCTATCGCTCTGAACAAAAAACTGAGGTGAGTTTCTTCCTTGGTAAGTTTGACCATAGTCTTCTCATATCCTCAGAATAAGTGATGACAGTCATCACCCGAAGACGATTGTGGACACTAACAATCGAAACGTGACTTGAAATCACAAATTTTTCAGTTTTATTTATTCTTTTTTATATTAGACAATTGAAGTCCGAAATGATGAAATTCACCACGAAACATTGTCAATCTCCTTCAATTATATAACAGGCTGTTTGGATTGGGACCTATGTTGTCATCTATAGATGTCATTCCACATTTTTCAATTCCCATACTTCCGAAGGCACCTGAAAACGTGTTGGCATGTGTCGGCCTTGACGATTTCAAGCATTTCTTGTTTAACCTAAAACCGTTCTATAAGACATGCTGAGTGACATTAGACTTCACTGGGCTATGAAACCGAGTATGGGAAATGTGTTTTTGGGACAAGTTGTGGTATGTTGACCAACACACTTTTTGTACTACTCATAACTTTCAACGTGAATCTCAGATTTTTCCTTATTCAAAAAATACTTCATTGTGAGATTTTCACTACATAGTTGTACAAAAACGCAACACGTGTTTGGCTATACAATCGCTTCTTCATGCGTATCTATACTAGCTCCATTCTGAGTTAGTTGAGACACGTCCGATCTGAATCGCTCTCAGTAAAAGTATCAATTCTGTGACCTTATTTTTCTTATCTGCCTTCAGATGGGTGTAAAACGTTTTTTAGTTAGACAATTTTTACGCCAGGGGTTGAAACTATTGCCTATCAAGTTGAGATAAGGAATTTGATCTCCAATCAATCTGATGGCAATATAGCCATACACAGAACATCTGATAAACGTGAATCTAAAATCCTCTACTGAATTATCAGATCGGTAGTCTTTTAATCTTTCGATCGTAGGTAGGTACCTCTTCAAATTTCACATGAGTATGATAAGAAATTAATTCCCTATGACTTGATAACGAATTACGACGATAACATCATTCATTTTTTAAAACATCTAATAAAATTTCATTCCTAATAATGTTACAAATCTGAATTTACAGAAGATTATTGAAGAAGTGAAAACAAGAATGTGAAAAACAAAGGGAACCAAGAGAAATCAGGAACGTTATCATCGAATATAAAACCACTACAAAATATTTCATTATAATGATCAAAAATTGAAGCATATCAAAATTAACTAAAGCACAAAAGCAACAAGAATGAGTTCATTTACTTCGACAGATAAATCAAATTATCTAATTTTGACTTACAAATACAAAAAATCGTGAAATATGAAGTGACAAATTTTCAACTGAAGCAGAGAAACTCGTATCATCTATTGTTGATTTTGCTAAATGTAAAGTGTTATAGACGTCAAAACATTTTGATAGACTCTGCACTATAGAGTTATTCATGAATACGCCAGAATTCGCTACGAATAAATCATTGATTTTTTTTGAAAAGGAAAGATCGATTTATACTTGGGGTAATACATACTGTCCTACTTAGTTGATCTTCTTTCAATTAAATAGTTACTAACCGTATCAAATTCAATTGTTACAAACTAATTGAGAATGGAACATCGAAAATTTCCTTCGATAAACATGTCATTCACCTCCACCAACTTCAAAAAAATGTGGTAAAAACTTAATTTAATGAGAACGCAGTTTCTCTGTACCAGAAAAAGCGACAGAAAACGTGTTCTAGTTCTGTCAGATGCAACAAATGTTTTCATTACATAAAATTCAGAGAAACTGGATTGGCGACCATGTCGTTGTCAAATCCCACATCTTTTAAAATTTTTTTCCCAAATGTTCCGAAGATATAGATTTGCAGGATATTTGATGTATACAGATAATGCTTTTTATGCCCAATTTAGTCAATGTGCTTCAAGAGATCAATTTTCTCATTCATTGCTTTTCAGTAGTCGTTATTTCAGCTTACCTTGTTGTACTCAAAATTATTTACTGTGGAAATAATTTGTTGAAATAAGCATCAAATCGAATCATTGAAATTCAGATCGAATGAGTATTTACACATTCCTGTGAAGGTTCTTTTTGCAAACAAATCTGGTTAATACGGTGGCTGTTGTATTGTTATACTTTTTTATATTTATTATCATATTCCACTTTTTGCATTGAATAAATACATTCGGTGAGTTGAAAAAAACATTTTCAGTGCCATTCTTTCAAAAATTATTCATAAACACATAGATCATGTGAGTATTTTAAAAAAATTAAATTTTATAATGTTTAAATTGAAAGGGTTAAATTTTTTTTAGGATTGATAAATTTTTTGGGAAAGAAAGTTTTTTCTTTCGTGTAATTCAATGTTTATATGAAAGTAGCTGTTTCAGATTGGCTTTTTCTTCCATTTTGTGTCTGAAAGTTACTTCTTTGAATGATCTACACATCTATCTTTAGAGTTACTTATTTTAAAAATGATTGCTTCCTTCCTTTCTTTGGAAGATTCCCACATTTTTCTGTATTAAGATAGAGTACTTCTTTATCTTGATACAAAAAAAATGTGGGAATCTTCCAAATAATGGAAGGAATCAGTCAAATTAAAAAAATAACTCGGTACAAAGTTGTGTAGATCATGCAAATAAGTTATTTTCAGACACTAAATGGAAGAAAAAGCCTTCTCAAAACAGCAAATTTCATATAAACGTTGAATTACTTGAAAGAAAAATACTTTCATATGAACACTGAATTATACAAAAAAAACTTTTCTGTATTCACAGTTTGTATTCCAAACATTCGTTATGAAATTGAATCAGAAATCATTCACATCTCAATTTGTTTATAACTTATGCAATTTTTTATGTGCTAAAAACGGTTTTAGCACAGTTTTCTAGATATCATTCCGGATCGAATGAGCCATTGCACATATTTTTTCGACAATAATCTCTATTTTTCACCATTTTCAACTCGTGAAATAGATTATCCTATCATTTCCTCCTTTTGGAGGACAATTTACTACTATTATTTTGGCGTACATTTTTTGTCAATCCATTTTCCCTTACATTTTTTATAGTTTTCAGGTTTGAAAATTTTCTTAGCAAAAATGAAAATCAAACCAAGTTAACCTTGTAGGACGGTAGCCGTTCGGGTTGACGTGGGTGCTTTGCTCCACTCAATCGACCGCTGTGTGAACCATTGGTTCGAGTCGCAAGACCGGACGATCGAATATGTGGTTCAATTTATGAGCTTTCTTTTTGTTACACCCTGTATATTGATAACATCAACACATTAACCTTCCTCCCCGTTCATATGGTGAAAACCGTGTAAAAATCAGTATGGTCGTTTTTGAGTTTATCGCGTTCTGATAGAGAAACAGTCAGATACGGCAAGGGACTGTATTTATTGATGATATTTTCCGTAGTACATTTTAAGTTCAATTTTGGATTCTAAGAATATCGCATTTTTGAAATATAAAATAATAGTCGACCTAATGATCGATCGATAGCTGAGCTGGCAGTTGCCACTAATCAAGTTTTTATCGACACGAGTTTCAAGATATGACTATTATCTCTACATCTTTATTTTCAAATAACCCTTGTGAATAATGTAGTGGTACGCTGCATTTCAATTTCATCTTCATTTTTGAATATTCCGAGTATTACTCGGAAGAACCCTTAATTTCCAGCACATCACAAAAACCAGTAAAAAATCTTTTTAAATCTGTTGGAAACTGTTTTTTCATCAACCAAAGAAAAGGTATTTTCTGTCATGATTGTGACGTGAAACCAAGACATATTTCTTTTAACTTTTTCATGCTGGATTCTATCCCACTATATTTGTTTCTGCTTTGAAACTCCACTGTTTGGAAAATATAGGGTCTTCCTACAGGAACTTGTGAACTTTGATAACTGATAACGGCCATCTTGTTGAACCTTCATCTGTCAAATAAGTTGTCATTTATTCATTCTGTTTAGCCAAATCACCATGGACGGATATAGCATTCAACAACACGTACAAATAATAAACTTGTTTGATCAAAATGAGTGTTCTGTTCGTGCAAAACGCAAGATCTGCCAAAAACATCGCCGTTGTCTGTGAGAGTACGCAGGAGAATCCGAGGCAATCGGTTTCGCTTCGCTAACAAGAACTTAGCCTTTCGCAGACCACAACTTGGCGAATTTTTCGTCGTGATTTGGGCCTGCCCCCGTACAAAATTCAACTGACCCAGGAACTGAAGGTGATGTTTTATCTTATCAAAACATTGCACGGTGTCACAAATCAAAGAAAATGGCGGTGAAAATGCAAGAATTTGACTGCAAATTGCTTACGAATCCACCATATTCTACAGATATGGCTCCCAGCGATTGTTCTGGGGCCTGTTCTCAGACGTCAAGAGAAAGCTCGGTGGAAAAGAATGTAGCGCCGATTGTCGAAATTGTGGCCTATTTTGAGGCTAAAGACAAATCGTGCTACAAAAATGGCATCGAAAAGATGTATGACCACTATAATCGCTGTATCGCCTTTGAAAGCAACTATATTGAATAGTGGCTAAATGCGCCGTACGAAAGCAAAGGTCAAGAAATCCTAGAGAGAGAACTATATTGAATAATAACATCAAATTTAATGAAATTTTTTTTTCTATGTTAGTCTACAAACTTCCCAACCCAAAATATAAGGCATTCTAGAAAAGTTTGATATACCATTCCGACTGATGAAGTAACTGTAACAGGTAACGGGTTAATGTAACACATGGGCTGAAAATTTCCGGGCCTGAGAAAGAAACGCATTTTTTTGTTCAAAATTGGCTTTATTGTAATACCTAGCAAAAGCTATGTATGTTAATATTAATTTTAACTTCGGGAAGAGATAGACTCCTGCACTTCTGAATCGGTTCCGTGCTTCATACAATGTAACATTATGGCAAGACCGAAGAGTGCTTATATAAATAAAATTCATCGACATTCGAAAAAATGCAGTCAGATATATTAGCCACGTAGCTGAATCCGCCCCGGATGTAGAAGTCGTGAGATCTGTATACTCAGCAAAAATACGTTTTCACAAAGAAACGTTTGAGAGGGAAACGGTGGGGGACTATGTACCCAAGATTTCTTCCTGACTCTTGAAAAAAAAAGTAGAGAGAATTCGGAGGAGTTCGTGGGATGAGAAAGCAGATTCATAGTGAAAGGTTCGAAAACTTGGGTTTTTAAAAGGTTCTCTCGACGGTCGTTTAAGAGCGGTATTTTGTTTTGAGAGATAGTTTTCCTGAGTTGGATATTCACAAAGATATTTTAACTATTTTAAAAAACAGACGGTTAGCGCGTTTTTTTGGATAGTCTTTAATTCTGACGTAAAAATAAAGAAGCGTGTAAGTTTCGAGCAGAACAGTGTAGTGCGAAAGGGACGAGCTAGAAAAAGGCAGCGGTGAGTTGAATGTACATGTGTACTAACCATTTTATGATTTCGGGAAGAAGTCAGCCATTCAAAAATTTGTATACAGAGTAGACCTAATGATTTCGTCATAGTTATTTAGCGGTCAGGAATCACCGGCCAAGCTATAGTATTTAGTTACTCTCGTATATTATAGTAATTCAGGACTAAGGCATTTAATTTGAGTTTTATTCAACTTTAGTTATTGTTAGTTTCCTTTGTGGTTTTCTTTTTATTTGTCTATTTTGTTGTAACATTTTTTCAAATACGGAATCTTCATTAAGAGCCACTCAATCATTTCAGCTCAACCAGTCTTTTCTTTGCAATTTCGGCCTTGAATTGCTCCGATAGCTTTATATAATATTTACTGTTGATGATATTTACCTTCTCAAAATAGTCGATGAATATTACACCCAGCACATCCCGAAATACCAAGGCCATAACCTTTCTAGCCGACTGTTGTGCTTTCGGGCACTTTGGACGAGGTACACCAGTTGCTCTCCACTCAGATGACGATCGTTTTGATTTCGAAGTAACGCGAGAGATTCATGTTTCATCCATAGTTACATATCGACGCAAAAATTTCGCTTTTTCATGTTTAAACATGACTAAACACTGCTCAAAATCATCAAGACGTTCTTGATTGTGGTCAACAGTGAGCTCGCGCGGCACTCACTTCGAACAGAGCTTTCTCATAGTCAAATGCTTATGCAATATAAAGCCAACACGTTCTTTTGATACCTTTACAATGTCAAGTAACTCACGCAACTCCACTTTTCGATCATTTGAAACGATTTGGTGGATTTTTTATGCTTTCTGGTGTTATTGCCTCATTTGGACGTCCACTGCGTTCTGCATCAACGGTGTCACTACGACTACGTTTGAAGTTAGCAAACCATTGTTGTTTCTGATGAAGTGGAGTCTTTATAACACTTTTCAAGCCATTGCTTCACTTAAGCGGTATTTTTTCCCATCAAGAAGCAGTGTTAAATTGAATCATGAAGTTGTTTTCGATCCAAACTTATTAGTAGAATATCATGAAATTTCAACAGCTTTCTTTTGGAGGTAATAAGACTAGCGCCATCTATGTCTTAGACACGGGACTTTTCAGAGCCCAGGTAGTATTCCTGAATCAACTCTAATGATAATACATTCATCATTCATCATTATACAGGGTGTAACTGAATAAGTGTAAAAAATTCAAGAAGGTGATTCCTCATCGAAAAAAAGATAGGATCTTTCATATAAAGAAACTTTATTGGAGCATCTCTTGTTAAGATACAGCTTCTTGAAGAAGTACATAAAATTTGTATAACAATTTTTTTCACAAGCACTGAAAAAGTTACTATATTGAAATTAAGCTGACGTTTTGTACTACCAAAAAGAAACTTAGCCAGTAATTTATTTGGTTTACCCCATGGTTTTAAGGTGTGGAAAACGCAACCCCTAAAAGATATGCTGAAATGTATCCTCAACGGCAGCATCCTTCACATAGAATATTTGCTCGACTTTATCAACGATTACGAGAATATGGTTCATTCGACAAAAGAACGCAGGATTGTGGTCGCCATCGAGAAGTACGAACACCACAACTTGAGGAAGCAGTACTTAATTTGAATGAAGAACAACCTACTACCAGTACTAGGAAGATTGCTTTCCATCTAAATGTTGATCATATGACGGTATTTCGAATTTTAAAGGAACATCATTAAACCCTTACCATCTGCAATGAGTACAGGCACTATTACCGCGAGACTTTCCAAACCGTCTTGAATTTTGCAATTGGATGCTGGAAATGATTAGAAGAAATTGTGACTTTCTGAAGACGATAGATTTCACAGACGAATGTAGTTTTTCTTGGGACAAGATTATTAATTTTCATAATTACCACATATGGGCTGATGAAAACCCTCACGCAATTGTCGAAACTAACCATCAAGAACAGTTTTCTCTTAATGTGTGGCTCGGAGTTATTGGGGATGATTTGATTGGATATCATTTTCTACCTACTCGATTAAATGGTGAGGCACAAGTTCAATTTTTAAGAGAAGTGCATCCAGTACTGCTGGAGGAAGTTCTTTTGGGCGTCAGAAGGGATATGTTTTTTATGCATGATGGGGCTCCCGCCCATTTTAGTCAAGTAGCACGTCAGCATTTAACTGAAACATATGCAAATCAGTGGATAGGTCAAGGAGGACCACAGAACTGGCCCGTTCGATCCCCGGACCTCAATCCTCTCGATTTCTTTATTTGGGGCCATTTACAGCATTTAGTTTATCGTACTCCTGTTCGCGATGTAGAGGACTTAAGAAACCGCATCATCGTTGCGTGCAGGGTAATCAGAGAGACTCCAGGAATATTTGAGCGAATATGTGGCTCAATGCGACGACGTCTAGATGCATGCGTAATGTCTGAAGGTAGACATATTGAACATTTACTATGATTTCTACATGTTGTGTGTTTTGTTATTGATAAATTAGTTTTATTTATTACCCTTTAATCGTTTAATGCAGGTACTAACTACAAAATGACAATAAATCCAGTTTGCATTTATGACGATGTATCTCTGTAGTTGTTCGTAAAATAATTTTTTTGCTGCCAACTGGTTTATTTTGGGCAAAAATCCCAAGAGACATTTTTTAGTTAGAATGAAACAGGCTATCGGAAATAAATTTTTAAATGGTAAAGAAATAATAAGACAAAAAGTTAAATTGGAAATAAATTTTAGGGGTTGCGTTTTCCACCCCTTACAAACATGGGGTAAACCAAATAAATTACTGGCTAAGTGTCTTTTCGGTAGTAAAAAACGTCAGGTTAATTTCAATATTGTAACTTTTTCAGTGTTTGTGAAAAAAATTGTTATACAAATTTTATGTACCCCCTTTAAGGGGCTGTATCTTAACAAGGGATGCTCCAATGAAGTTCCTTCATATGAAAGATCCTATCTTTTTTCGATGAGGAATCACCTCCTCAAATGTTTTACACTTATTCAATTACACCCTGTATTCAGTGAAAATTACACAATAAATTAGTAGTTCTGGACTATTTTCTTCGTCTAACTGACGTTGAAAACAACATTCGTTGTCATTGAGTTTATGCATCAGGTACCCCGGCGGGCGACTTACAAGAATGTACTGCCTTGTCGAAAATCTTCGGGGAAGGCCGGAACTCCCCTCTTCCTGTTGGGTCCGTCAAGTCCAACATGGGCCATTCGGAGTCAGCAGCAGGAATCTCTTCCCTCACCAAAGTCATCATAGCAATGGAATCTGGGGTCATTCCGGCTAATCTACACGTGGCTAACATGGATGTAACGTTACCAGGAATATCGGACAACACGTTAAAGGTAAGAACATGAAGGAAGTAAGTGATTGCTTCATTGAAGAAAATACACTTCGCTCTTCATTTTCCAACTTTCTCTAAAAAACATTTTTTAGTGCAGATGTACTGTATGTAGAGAATAATAAAGACGTATTATTATTATTATTACTATTATTATTATCTTCTCTTGATGCGAAGGAACGAATAAAATTGTGTAAATTTATTAATTGACCACAGCACTGAGTTCCATTGATAGATATGTGTGCTAGTAAATGTTTTTTGAAATTTTGCCGAAAAAATTACTTGATTGTTCAATAATTTGATAAAATTTTGAAACCAAAACCCGACGTATTTTATCAGCTTTTGTGAAAACTGCCTGGCATTTAATTTACTCATCACTTCTTTACAGGGGGTATACCAAGTTCAATCGGTTGAGATATGGTAAAATCCTCAACAAAAACTCAGTTGCAAAATCCGAATTTTCGAATTTATGTCAAATAGCTCGAAACTATTTGGTTCCGAAAATTATAATTGATGTTTTTTCTTTCAACTTTTCCTATTTTTAATTCAACCATTTATTGAATTCTTGTTTTTATACAGTGTGAAACATGCACCCCTGTATTTAAGTCATTTTTGAAAGATGATATTTGATTTTTGGTACAGGCCATAAACTTGCAGTGACAGCTTTAAATCTAACCTATTGTGATCCCGCGAAAAGGGCAAATTTTTGATATTCTGCTTCGCGTTGAAGATACCAAAATAAGTCACTTGAAAAAGTTGCTTAAGAATCGATTTTAACCATACATATCGAATTTCAACCCAAAATTCGATTTTTTTGGAATTTTCATATTCAACTCCGATTTTCAATTAATGATTCCGAATGAGAAGCTACAGAAATGATAAAATGGTCAAAATCAATAAAATAAATATGAATATTAGGTTTTTCACTGTTATTTCTCTATTATAACAAATTTATTATTTTCGTAGCTTCTTATTTAGAACTATTAATTAAAAATAGAACTTGAATATGAAAATTCCAAAAAAAAATCCAAATCTCCTGACGAATACTTCACAACTCTAGAATATGAAGTCAATATCTTCACCTACGGCGGAACATTTAATAATTTCCTGAAGACACACACATTGATATCGATATTTCTAGAAATATTCCTTTTTATCTACCATACATTCACATCAGTGACGTTAGCTGTCAAAAGTGACGGTCACTAATTTTTGAGCTCCGTATAAATTTTCATTTTTTGAGAGATTTCTGGCTGATGTGCAGCAGCTTTGTGTCTCTTTAGTTGCGTTTATAGTTCGCGCGTGTTGTTGTTATGAGCGGACCCCCTGGTTCTGGTGAGTACGCTTAGAATTTCATTTTCCTAATTGTTCATTGACAGCTCTCGTTTTGGGCTGTACTTTTTTCTTATCAGTTTAGAGGCAGATGGAGAAACTGCTTCGCAACCTGGCTGGGAAGGACAGCCAGGATATGCCAATTGATCTCTACCTTCAGCCTGACCCAGGCAGAATTGCAGGGCAAAATAGTGCCGGTTCCAGGGGCCGACTGTCACTCGCTGACAGATCGGCGGCTGGAAGTGGCTACTACCCCGCCTGCCCGTGAACCGGTCATTGATTCTGATGACGATAGTAAACTTTCCTCCTCCTCTTCCATTCCCAAGAAGAGGCGCCTTCAAGAAGAGTTCCCCCCGCTTCTTGCTAAGGAGAAAGTAGAGAAGTGGCAGCTTTATGAGTACCGGGAAAGGAAAAAAGCTGAGAAATAAGGCCGTCCTTAAAAACATCGAGAATGAGGCCCGTAAATATTATTCAGACATTGATTCTTCCCACAGAGGAAGTATCAAGTCCAAGGGTTCAAATCAGGTCCGTAAGGTGGCCACCCTTGAACCCAAACCGATCCAACTCTTGGCCCATGAAAACATGTACGTAACCCCCGGTCCTCCTTCGCCTACGGACAGTGCTTCATTAAACTCCGCTAGCACACCAAATACAATTCAAGGTGAGGAGCCTGGTTCCCCCCTTCTCCTACCACTACTCCTATCCCCCTTAAGGCCAACGCCCATCCTTTGGCCAATGAGGTAAAGATTCCGCCCATCGTTGTCCGCCAGAAGGACAAGTTGGTGAGATTGGTCAAGGTGGCTCGAGAGGCCTCTGACATCTGTGCTGCTTTACACCAGATGAAGAAGCTATTCGTTAAATTCCCCGTGCTCAAAAAATGTTCACGGTGAATACAAAC